>JAJPGS010001540.1:1827500-2103187 GCA_028654335.1 Alnus rubra | reverse complement strand
TCACCTTGCAATAACAGTCATTAAATTTATATCTTCAGCCCTGAACCTGTCCATACAAAATTCCATAAACTGCGTTATTGTTTCACCATTGATAGCACATTTTTGGAAAATCAAAGATCCACTACCCCACACATCTTGGGCAGCCGGGCAAGATCATAGGACATGTACAACCATTTCCTTCTCTCTGCAACAACAAGGACACATACTCTCTTCCACCATCTTCCTCTTTAACAGGTTACATTTCGTTGGGAGAAGATCATTACAAGCACCCCACATGAACATTTTAACAGAATTTGGAACCTCCAAAGCCTAGATAACCTTCCAAATTCTGTTCTTTAGAGAGAGACACGATGCAGGTCCTCTACCCTGAGAATTACTATCCATGCCCATATAATAAGCACTTTTCACCGAGAAAACCTCATCATTTGTACCCTGCCATACAAGTTTATCCGGAGGAAGAGAATAACACAAAGGCATAGAAGCAATTACCTTAGCCTCATCTGGCATGAAAATAGAATTGATGAGCTCTATATTCCATGTGTGAGTCTCCTGATCAATAATGGCCGGGACAAGAGAATATGCAGGAATGACCCTGGGAAGGGACTGTACTAAATAAGTGATAGGTGTTGGTAACCACTTGTCTTGCCAAATTTTAACATTACTCCCATAACCAATTCTCCAAACCAAGCCATCATTAAGCAAATCCCTTGAAGATAACAAACTTCTCCACACAAAAGAGGGCCTATTTCCCATATCAGCTGCCAAAAAAGAATTATGAGGGAAATATTTGGCCTTTAGCACCTGAGAAACAAGGGATTGTGGATCCTTCAAAATACGCCATCCCTATTTAGCAAGCAGTGCCTTATTGAACATAATCAGGCCCCACCAAAATCTTTGAATCATTTGTCATTTGTCATGTGCCCCCACCAAAATCTTTGCATCATCCCTTCAAGATCCCTACATAACGTAATAGGAAGAAGAAAAACACTCATGCTATATGTAAGGATTGCCTGCACCACTGCCTTGAGAAGGATTTCTTTCCTTGCCTGAGACAGAAACTTGATCTTCCAATTATTGAGTCTTTGCTGTACCCGGTCTTTAATACTGTTAAAGGACTGAATCTTAGATTTCCCAATAAATGAAGGCAGGCCAAGATATTTATCAATCCGGTGAACCTCAGAAAAGCCCGATAAACAAAGAATCTCTTGTCTTTTGGCTTCACTAGTATTGCGGCTAAAAAGGATCGAAGTCTTCCGTAGATTTAGTTTTTGACCCGGCAATACATGTTACATTTGTGAAAACTCATGTCTAATATTTCAAGGTTATTGATAAGTGTTGAATGTTACACAATCAAGCCCCATAATTCACATATGTTAATCTCTTAGTTTTGTTATAGTTTGATGTTTTGTATTGTTTTTGTGTTTTCTTGTATTTTACATGTTTTGGAAGAAAATCCATCAAATTCCAAGATTGGAACGAAGTCAGCAAACTCACTTTTGGAAAGATTCAACTCCAAATCAATTTTGAATTTAAGAAAAGAGAAGTCGGTAAAATCTGTTATTTTTGGAAAGAATCCAGAATGAGCATGTCTGTGTATTTTAATCAAAACTTTCTTCTCATACATTGGATTGTGGTGAACTTAGTGGCGTTGGAAAGCTAATAAGAAACGAAACAAATATGTTGGAAATAGGTTTTTCCTAATTCAGATATTTACTATGCCAAAATCACTCCGCAATAAAGGACCACAAATCTGGACGAATTTGGAATATTTTTCCTTCTTGGATTGGATTTTTAGTCTCTTACTCAGACTAGGAGACTGACCTCTGAATTTTCCAATATTCTTAGGGCTTCTAGGATTTTCTTAATCTCTATAAATAGACCTCTAAACATTAAAGAAAGACACATTGCTACCTAGAGCGAATTCAGAGAAATATTTCTTGAAGGCTTGAAGAGTTGAAGAGAAGTAATCATGGCAAGAAGCCATCGCAACAACGTCATGAGCAACTAAAATCCTTTTGTTGGGTATTGATGTAGCACTATCAAAGAACAATGGTTTCATTGTATTTTAATTTAGAGAATTTTAGTTTATGCATGTTCGTTGTATAATTATGAGAATTGCTACAATTTAATATTGTTTTTCATATTTTAATGCAATTGTTCTTTAGTTCATAATCAATAGTGGTAGAATTCTTCTTTTGTCTTAAAAAGCTTTTTAACTTTATTGAACTCAAATCATTCTTATTTTCCGTGATTATAAGAATGATGATTATACAACAGATTTAATTGACATATGATCAAGACGGGTTGTGACGACCCTTTTTTTTATTTTTTTATACAAACGCAAAACAAGTCATCGTAATAGCACGACTACGTGTCGCCTAGCCAAAATATGGCACAAGCCCCATAACATGCACCTGATATACAAAGTTACATCTACAGCAGAATACATCATAACACCATCAAGCATAGCAGAAAAGCATAACTATAAATAAACCTATTATCTATACAAAAGCGAGCCATAACACAATTCTATCTGTTTAAAACTTAACTACATATAACTATTACAAAAGAATGACTTATACAAAATAATACGTGACACATGTGTAACGCCCCGCTTTTACAAAAAGCGTAAGTAAAAATTTTCGAATTTTCACAAGACATTACTAACTTATCAGAGGTAATTATTGGCAACGGAATAAATGTAATATCGATTGGGAATAGAATGACACCTCAGAGCTACTACTGAAATACCTCAAAATATATAATAAGTCAGTCAGCATAACTATACAAACAGTAATACCAGTCATGCCTCACAGGGCTAGGTAATCATACAAGCCAAATATCTACATATACTGGAGAAATTATAAGTACTGTCTTAAGTTAGGCTAATGAACTACAACTGGGTAGTCCCAAAATATAGGCTATCCAGCCTTACAAAAAACTGAACTAGGAACCTTCTATGTGTCGGGATAGTCCTGATAATCTTCTTCTTCTTCATAGCCTGAACCATTACAAATACCATACAAAGAGAAGAAAACAACATAAACACCAAAGTGAGTCCGCTGTTTCCAATAATAATATGAGTGCTGATTTATTTAATTAATGCAACATAATGCAATGGCCATATAATCACATGTATATACAAAATATAATCTATGATCGCAAATCACAGACATAAAATGAACATAAACGTAATCATAAAGCAATGACAGTTTTAAGTGTAGAGTTTGAGGTATTTCCCTTTTTCCACTACTCTGTTGGCCTTGGCACGGTTAGCGTGTTACTTGAAACCTTGGTTTCCTCACTTAACTTTTAATTATAATCTTTGGGAGCCTTGGCTCCTGGAAACCTTGGTTTCCTTGGTGACCTTGGTACACCAATTTTTGTATTTATTATTCTTTTCAAGTACCTCCTCATTCACTGAGAACCTTGGAACTCATGTGAAGCCTCGCATACCCACCGTGGATCTTGATCCAACAGCTTGTTATTAGACAGATTATTAGAAATAATAAAATATGCAAAACCACATGCGCAAACAAGTAAATAAAGCAGTAAGCATATATTATAGGAAAAGTCAACCAGCTTCGTCCTCAGTAAGTATAGAGTTACTTGCTAGTTTCTGCTTCAAAAGTCTTTCTCTATAACTGCATAATTTCAATCATGTAGTAATACTAAGTTAGTGAAAGGAGGCTACAAATATGTTTACTATACTTATCTTTAAAGTATTATTTTAACCGTTGTCCTAATACTTCCGTTTTGGTTTTCTTAATCAAGATATTGAATGCCATCTTAGATTATTGAATAATGAAACTAAGACATCTTCTTTTATTAGCCATTCATTCCAACTAGTATGTTGTTATATAACTCCCATTCATACCCATATGAGGCCAAAATAATACTTCTACACACACACAACATTAGCCATATACCCATTTACACTCACTTACTAAGTTTATACTTAATATTCTCATTCATCCAGGGAGTTCCAGCATACAACACACACACACGCCATTCACTTCACACATTCCTTTTTATTAATCAACACACCTATGTTTCAGCAGCTCATCCCCACACAAAATATTAAAGCAAAGCTACTATCTTGCTTGCTTAAAACTTCATAAGTGTAATTCTTTCAAGAGGAGAAACTACCCATGATCCTATGGAACACATACTGAATTTTAGAGAGTAAAAAGGAAGATTTACTTACCAAAATTCGCACCCAACAGATTGGATAAAAGGAAGGGGTCTAACTCCAAAACAGAGTGCTTGAAATGAGTTGGAAGTTGCTGGTTTTTGAGCTAGAATCAGAGAGAGATTTCAGATATTGGTTTTCTGGTGTATTGTTGAGAAACAAGAGGAGATTTAAGGCTCATTTCTGGCTCATAAGTGCTGGTTTTCATAGAAGAGTGAGAGAGATTTTCCATGGAAGATCCAGCATCAAAACAGTGAAGGGAAGGGAGGCTTACGTGAGTGGTATGGGGAGGGCTTTAGCTGGTTTTTGATGTCCCATGCATGCTATATATAGTAACTTCGAATGGCTAAGATCAAGCCAGCACAATTTCTTCCAATGGTCGGATCTTTGACAGCAAGAGAGAGAGATATCCATGCAAGATCATGTAATATCTAATATTAGATTTTTTTTCCATATCTAGTGTCATAATTAGATTGTACTACCATATCTAGTTCAATTTCAACCAAACTAAGCTAACTTAGGCCAACTAAATAAGTTTCAATCATTTGGAGCCGTCCATAAGCAATGGGTTCAAAATCAAAGGTAGAAAATCACTTCTCTACTGTTTACCCGTAAGCTTCGTCGCACTGGATAAAGTTGCTCGATCCAAAATTAGTGGATCGATCGACATCGACCCATAATCGCTCGATCAACCAGAAAGCCGCTCGATCGATTTCAACTTTACTGATCTATTTATTTACATGCATAAATACATAATTTTATTAGACTATTAGCAATTCTTAAGCCTTGTACTTATGCACATATCTTAATAACTTAAGTAGGGTGTCTTTCCCGGGTATTACATCCCACCCTTTTTACAAAAATTTCATCCTCGAAATTTGCAATCCTAAAAGACATAATAAAGTCTAATAACAGTCGAGAAATAATAATTTCTTTCTTGTTACCTAGTCATCTTCATCGTCAGTGAAGATATCCATGGGTGGCGCCGCAGGGATCTCCTCTGCCTGGTCAAAAGGAGCTTCTGCCTCCGGCGGATTTTCGTCTTCAGGGGAAAAGTTTTCCATCGGAATATCCCAACCCATCTCATGATGTATCTGAGCCATCCTATCAAGTATTACTTCATTAAGAGCGTGATAGTTAAAGTAAGTCTGCTACAATAGCATGAACTCTCCCACGGGATCGAACACACCCAAAGGAATAGGTCCTAAAGCAAACAATCCTGGGGCCGCTGGCTGCTCCAAAGGAATATCAGTAGGTGCCGGTAGGTCCTCTGGAACATAAGGAGGTACTAACGGAAAACCAGGTGGCATAGGATTCCATTCTGGATCCATGCCTGAAAGTCAAGACAAATATATAACACAAATGTATGACATTTAAAAACATAGCAAGTATTCTAATCAAATACCGCAAAGAGTTTTCAAACCTCAAAACAAATGTGGATATTTGTTCCTCATTTCATGTTCAAGTTCCCATGATGCTTCCTCAACGTCGTGGTTTCGCCATAGAACTTTAACTAAGGGAATAGTTTTGGTCCTTAGTCGTTGCTCTTTGCGATCAAGAATTTGAATTGGCAGTTCTTCGTACTTAATATTGTCTTGCACTTGAAGAGGCTCGAAGTCTATGATATGGCGCGGATCATGAACATGTCTTCTCAGGGTTGAAACATGAAAGACGTTATGGATTCCAGATAAAGCTGGCGGTAACTCAACTTTGTATGCCACGAGGCCAATCACTTCTTTAACTTCGAAGGGTCCTACGAATCTTGGGCTCAACTTTCCCTTCTTGCCAAATATAATTACTCCTTTCATCGGCGAGACCTTTAGATAGACAAGGTCACCCATGTCGAATTCCAATTGACGGCGGTGCTTGTCTGCATAGTTCTTTTGCCGGCTTTGGGCAGTCAGCATCCTTTTTCGAATAACGGAGATCTTGTCCTTCATGTCTTGTATCATTTCCGGCCCGATGAGATATTTTTTACCCACTTCATCCCAATATAGCGGGGATCTACATTTTCGTCCATTCCAATAGTTGCCTGAAAGCTATTGTTCTAGGCAAATTCGACTAAAGGTAAATATTTGATCCACTTACCTTTAAAATCCAGCACGCATAATCTCAACATGTCTTCTAGAATCTGAATAGTTCTCTCTGATTGTCCATCGGGCTGAGGATGATAAGCAGTGCTAATGTTTAGCTTAGTTCCTAATGCGTCTTGCAAGCATTTCCAGAACCTAGAAGTAAATCGGGAATCTTTGTCGGATACAATAGAGACAGGCACTCCATGTAATCTAACGATGTCTCTAATATACATTTCAGCTAACTTAGGTACCGGATCGGTGATATGAAATGGAATGAAATGAGCACTTTTGGTAAGCCTATCAATCACAACCCAAATGGAATCTTGGCCATCGGGTGCCTTTGGTAAGCCTACAACAAAATCCATAGCAATCTGATCCCACTTCCATTCCGGAATACTTAAAGGTTGAAGAGGCCCTGCAGGTCTTTGATGTTCAGCTTTTACTTGTTGACATACATGACATTGGGCCACGTATTCAGCAACATCTCGCTTCATGCCCTGCCACCAGAATTTCTTCTTCAAATCTTGATACATCTTGGTACTCCCTGGATGAATCGTATATCGCGTTTTGTGAGCTTCATCTAAGATATCTCTTCTCAGTTCCACATTGTTAGGTATAACAATCCTAGTGTCACCCATTCTCAACAAACCGTCATCCGTGAAATAAAATCCAGAAGCGCTGCTGTGATTGGCCTTCCTCACCAATCCTTGCACTTCAAGATCATTCTCCTGGGCCACTTTGATTCTATCAAAAGTTAGAGGATGAATAACCAAAGTTGCTAAGACTGCTTGCTCCTCCGCAACGTTCAGTTGAATCACTTCTAGATGTTGAGCCAGTTGATCTGGGGTGGTGATAGAACTTAAGATTCTACCGCACGACTTCCTGCTTAACGTATCTGCTACAACATTTGCTTTCCCCGGATGGTACATAATATAGCAATCGTAATCCTTGATTAACTCAAGCCACCTTCGCTGCCTCATATTCAATTCTTTTTGCGTGAAAATGTACCTGAGACTCTTGTGGTCGGTGTAGATCTCCACTGTCTCTTGAAGTAGGTAATGTCTCCAAATCTTCAATGCATAAACGATGGCTGCAAGTTCCAAATCATGCACAGGGTAATTTCTCTCGTGGTCCTTCAGTTGTCTTGACGCGTAGGCGATCACCTTGCCTTGCTGCATGAGCACGCAACCTAGGCCTTGAAGAGATGCATCGCTAAAGATAACGAATTTCTCTGACTCCTTGGGAAGGGTCAAGACAGGTGCAAATACTAACCTTTGCTTCAGCTCTTGAAAGCATTCCTCGCATTCATCACTCCAGATGAAATGAGCATTCTTCTTTGTCAAAGCAGTTAAAGGCCTTGAAAGTTTAGAAAAACTTTCCACAAATCTTCGGCAGTATCCCGCAAACCCTAGAAAACTCCGTATCTCATTTACATTTGATGGTCGCTCCCAATTGGTTACCGCTTCAATCTTTCTTGGGTCAACTGCTACTCCATCTTTCGAAATTACGTGACCTAAGAATGAGACTTCCTTCAGCCAAAACTCGCATTTCTTAAGCTTAGCAAAAAGCGTCTTCTCTCTCAAGATGTTCAGCATTGTCCTCAAGTGTTCTTCGTGATCTTTGCTAGTGGCAGAATAAACTAAGATGTCGTCTATGAACACCACCATAAACTAGTCAAGGTACTTGTGAAACACCCGATTCATTAGATCCATGAATACAGAAGGTGCATTAGTCACTCCAAATGGCATAACTAAGAACTCGTAATGTCCATAACGCGTACGTATTGCCGTCTTTGGAATGTCTGCTTCCTTTACCTTAAGCTGGTGATACCCCGATCGAAGGTCGATCTTGGAGTATACCGTAGCTTCCTTCAATTGGTCAAAGAGATCGTCAATCCTTGGTAACGGATACTTGTTCTTGATTGTTACTCGGTTGAGTTCACGATAATCAATGCACATACGCAAGGATCCATCCTTCTTCCTAAACAGAACGGGTGCTCCCCATGGTGAGACACTAGGGTGAATGAAACCCCGGTCTACCAAGTCTTCGAGTTGCTTCTTCAGCTCCTTCAATTCGGATGGCGCCATACGGTATGGTGCTTTATGAATGGGTTGAGTTCCTGGCATCAGATCGATAGAGAACTCGATTTCTCGATCAGGTGGCAACCCAGTTGAGATCTCGATGAAAACGTCTGGATATTCGCACACTATAGGTATATCTTCCAGCTTACGTTCTCCTTCCGACTCAGCCCTGACATAGGCTAAGAACGCTTGTGCACCACAGCTAATACTCCGCCTTGCTTGAATAGCAGAAAGAATAGGTGGAGTGGCTCGTACTCGAGATCCACAAAATTTGAATTCCTCTTCGCTTGGAGAGCGAAAGACAACTTCTTTCTTTCTACAGTCAATATTGGCATAGTGCTTTGACAACCAGTCCATTCCTAGAATTACATCAAAACCTAACATTTGAAATACCGCTAGGTTTGCCGGTAGAACTCTATCTCTTATGACGATAGGGCAGTTCTCAATGGATTTCCTACAAGTAACTATATTCCCAATAGGTGTGGATACAGTTATGTTTTGGTTCAAGGGTTGAGGAATCATGCTACATAATTTAACGTATGTAGATGATATGAAGGAATGCGTTGCACCTGAGTCAAAAAGAGTACTTGCTACTTTACCAAATAGAGGAATGGTACCTGTTACTACATCCGCATCCTCTTCATCTCCATCGACTCCTTCTTCTCCTCCGGGCGTAAGAGAATATACCCGTGCCTGAGTTTCGCTTCCTTGAAGTTTCGCTCCTCCCGCAATATTCATAGGGCAGTCCTTCAGAAAATGCCCAGGCTTACCACATCTAAAACATGTGGATGCTCCCTGCTTACAATCCCCTATATGTGTCCTTGCGCATTTGCTGCAGACGGCCTTCTGATTCAAAAAATTCTTTCCCAGGGTAGGCTTGGAGCCACTTCCAACAGCCTGCCTCTTGACTGGACGCGTCATCGGTTGCTTCGAACGTTTCTTCAATTCATACACGGCTGCTGATTCTCGTATTCCTCTTTCAGCTAGGGACGCAACTTCTACCAATCTGGCGTATTCCTTTATTTCTAGACAAATCACTCTTTCTCTGATGCGAGGGTTGAGGCCATTCTCGAATCGTTCCACTTTCGTTTCTTCGTCAGGGATAAGATTGGCTGCAAATCGAGCTAGCTCCATGAATCTGGCAGAATATTGCTCTACAGTCATGTCACCTTGGACTAGATTCTGGAATTCTATCGCTCGTAGTTGCCTCTGAGATCGGGGGAAAAATCGTCGATTGTACTCCTCCTTAAACATCTCCCAAGTAATTACTGTTCCTCCTCCAAGCAGCACCTTCCTTGCAGTCCACCATCTCTTAGCTTCACCCATCAACTGCAGTACAATGTACTGAACCTTCTGCTCGTCTGTACAACCGAGGGTGGTGTACAGTACATCTATATCTGTGAGCCAAGCTTCTGCAACATTTGGCCCTTCCATTCCTTTGAAAGTTCGGAAGTGATAGCTAGCAAAATCGCGTAATGAACAACCCACGGGTTCGGCTCGTTCATTGGGTCGCAGAATTTGTGATATCACTTCGGCCAGTTGCCTAGTGGTGTTAGCTATAAGTTGTACTAAAGCTGGGTGTATGCCATCATTGAATGGTGGCGGTGGAGGTCGAGGCGGCAGATCCTCCTCACTATTTTCTTCAGGACAAGGGACACGATTAGAATGATAGAGGGGACGGGGTCTAGGAGGCATGATTCTATGTTTTAAAGGAACAGTTATTCCACATTTGTTGGATACTAACATTCCTTTAAGCGACTATACAATGTATAAAACCAAACAATAAAACTAACAACCTAACTATTTAGCAATCAACCACTGATAAAGATTTCATAAACAAATTATGTTATAAATAATTGTAACACTCAAAATTACTCAAACAAACAATAATCGTAAACCACAAAATTCTAAGTGCACATATATGTCTATCTACTGAAGCGAGTTATTTTATTCTCATTCTAACTCATGAATTTCAAATTAATATCTAGCATATATATATATATATACAAGCAAAAATACTTCTATGTTCCTATAGCTCTGTGGGCCTAGATCTTATGCTAAGGTCAAACCTAAGGTCCTCAGAGCAAACCGCTCTGATACCAAAATGTAACGCCCCGCTTTTACAAAAAGCGTAAGTGAAAATTTTCGAATTTTCACAAGACATTACTATTTCACAAGACATTACTAACTTATCAGAGGTAATTATTGGCAACGGAATAAATGTAATATCGATTGGGAATAGAATGACACCTCAGAGCTACTACTGAAATACCTCAAAATATATAATAAGTCAGTCAGCATAACTATACAAACAGTAATACCAGTCATGCCTCACAGGGCTAGGTAATCATACAAGCCAAATATCTACATATACTGGAGAAATTATAAGTATTGTCTTAAGTTAGGCTAATGAACTACAACAGGGTAGTCCCAAAATATAGGCTATCAAGCCTTACAAAAAACTGAACTAGGAACCGTCTATGTGTCGGGATAGTCCTGACAATCTTCTTCTTCTTCATAGCCTGAACCATTACAAATACCATACAAAGAGAAGAAAACAACATAAACACCAAAGTGAGTCCGCTGTTTCCAATAATAATATGAGTGCTGATTTATTTAATTAATGCAACATAATGCAATGGCCATATAATCACATGTATATACAAAATATAATCTATGATCCCGAATCATAGACATAAAATGAACATAAACGTAATCATAAAGCAATGACAGTTTTAAGTGTAGAGTTTTAGGTATTTCCCTTTTTCCACTACTCTGTTGGCCTTGGCACGGTTAGCGTGTTATTTGAAACCTTGGTTTCCTCACTTAACTTTTAATTATAATCTTTGGGAGCCTTGGATCCTGGAAACCTTGGTTTCCCTGGTGACCTTGGTACACCAGTTTTTGTATTTATTATTCTTTTCAGGTGCCTCCTCATTCACTGAGAACCTTGGAACTCATGTGAAGCCTCGCATACCCACCGTGGATCTTGATCCAACAGCTTGTTATTAGACAGATTATTAGAAATAATAAAATATGCAAAACCACATGCGCAAACAAGTAAATAAAGCAGTAAGCATATATTATAGGAAAAGTCAACCAGCTTCGTCCTCAGTAAGTATAGAGTTACTTGCTAGTTTCTGCTTCAAAAGTCTTTCTCTATAACTGCATAATTTCAATCATGTAGTAATACTAAGTTAGTGAAAAGAGGCTACAAATATGTTTACTATACTTATCTTTAAAGTATTATTTTAACCGTTGTCCTAATACTTCCGTTTTGGTTTTCTTAATCAAGATATTGAATGCCATCTTAGATTATTGAATAATGAAACTAAGACATCTTCTTTTATTAGCCATTCATTCCAACTAGTATGTTGTTATATAACTCCCATTCATACCCATATGAGGCCAAAATAATACTTCTACACACACACAACATTAGCCATATACCCATTTACACTCACTTACTAAGTTTATACTTAATATTCTCATTCATCCAGGGAGTTCCAGCATACAACACACACACACGCCATTCACTTCACACATTCCTTTTTATTAATCAACACACCTATGTTTCAGCAGCTCATCCCCACACAAAATATTAAAGCAAAGCTACTATCTTGCTTGCTTAAAACTTCATGAGTGTAATTCTTTCAAGAGGAGAAACTACCCATGATCCTATGGAACACATACTGAATTTTAGAGAGTAAAAAGGAAGATTTACTTACCAAAATTCGCACCCAACAGATTGGATAAAAGGAAGGGGTCTAACTCCAAAACAGAGTGCTTGAAATGAGTTGGAAGTTGCTGGTTTTTGAGCTAGAATCAGAGAGAGATTTCAGATGTTGGTTTTCTGGTGTATTGTTGAGAAACAATAGGAGATTTAAGGCTTCATTTCTAGCTCATAAGTGTTGGTTTTCATCCTATTGTATTTTTCGGTCGTTAAATTAATTTTAGTCATTTATCTCCTTAAATTTATTCTAAAAATGACAAATAATATTCGGGACATCACACGGGTCGTACTGCATCTTAGTGGTTAGGTGGACGGTCCGTGCCAACAGAAGATGGATTATACTTATTTTTTAATATATAGTAATTTCTTGTTCATTTATAGCATGCATAGAATGAATTTCTTTAATTAAATATGATTAACCATTGATGTGCAAATAGTGGTAATACCCTACTCTCTCTCTCTCTCTCCTCTCTCTCTCTCTCTCTTTTATTTCAATTATCTTTTATGTTTATTTTATGCACTTTAGTCAAAAACAAAATCAACAAATCTTTCATTTAGTTATTTTTAATCTTCATAAACTTGATAACGATACCCTTGCAGTCCTTCAAGTTCGACACCCTCTCTATAGCCTTATTCTACAAGGATTCGTTCGATTACAAGTGGTTTAATTTATTATTGATATATTTTTGCTTAAGATGCCAAGCGAATGGCTCATATTGTCAGGTTGAATCTTTGGTATTTAAATGTTATGGTAATATCTTTTTGGAGGCTCTAATTCTATGATTGATGATATATGATTTTGTCTTAAAGGTTTATTGTTAGAAGACTCAGTTCAATTTATTTCATTTTCTGTTACAATGTATTCTTATTATTAGTATAGCGTAGTGAATTTAGCTAATTACCAGTTAATTGGTTGATGACATTGCGAGTAACACTTCAAGTTAAGTAAATATAATTACTTCATTTTAGGGGCATTACAATTTCTATATTGAAAAATTGAAATTGACTTCAAAGTGTGTGTGTGTGCACAAAGTGATAACAAAATAATAACAGTGCGAAATTTAAATAACACAAGACTTTTTGTTAACGAAGTGGAAAACTCAATATAAGAAAAACCACTCCGGGGCAGCCAAACCCAGGGTATCCACTATTCAGAAGACAAGACTATTTACAAAGTAGTAGCACTCACATACCTCTGATGCAGTGGTCGTACTTTGCACTCTAACGTGTAACCCAACACGAACGACTCCCAACCAGGTTCTCCTACTTGAAGGGGTCTTCAATGGAATCCTTTACCTTAGGGCCAACCCCTAAGATAGACTTCAGATTAAGTGCAGCAACAGCACACACATCAATGACTTCAGAGAGATCAACTCAGCTCAATAATCTCACAATATAGCTCTCTAAGCACTAATGGAATTCTATACCGAATTCTTGCTGTTCTCAAGCCTAGGGACCTCTATTTATAGGCTAACGGTTTAAATCAGCGTCTGGTTTGATAAAAACTAGGCCCCGAACGGACAACTTTTCGATCAATTGTCCGAGAATTGCGCTGAAATTCTTTCCTGTTTTTGAGTTGCATCCAGACGGTGGTGCCCTGTCGTTCGGACGGTCGCACGTCCGCTGCAAGTAATTTCCTTATAAAGGCTTCGCGTGTCCGGACCAGTGGGATGATCATCCGGACAGTTGATTTGATGCACGCAATTTCCATATATGATGCAAACACGTCCGGACCATGAGGACCGTCGTCCGGACGTCTGGATTTGAATTGCGATACTTGCCTTATGAATGAGTGCATCCGGATGGGAATCCACATCGTCCGGACATTTGCATCGATCTTCCCATAACTGTGCTTTGGAAAGAAATCCTGAAGCTTGTCAAACACTGAGAGTCGTCCGGACAGGCTAGTGAAACGTCCGGACCATGAGGACCGTCGTCCGGACGTCTGGATTTGAATTGCGATACTTGCTTTATGAATAAGTGCGTCCGGATGGGAATCCACTTCGTCTGTACGTTTGCATCGATCTTCCCATAACTCTGCTTTGGAAAGAAATCCTGAAGCTTGTCAAACACTGAGAGTCGTCCGGACGGGCTGGTGAAACGTCCAGACAGATGGAAGAGGGAGCAGTTCGAAACTTCTCGACACAGGGAAAGGTCCGGACGGAAATCCACGTCATCTGGACAGATGATGCTTTAGACAGATGGACGTCTGGACGATATGACACAACGTTCGGACGGCTGGTACTTTGGACAGATGGGCGTCCGGACGGTATGACACGTCGTCCGAACGGCTGACAGGGAACCAAATTTTCTGACTTGCAAACTGTGAATAATCTTCTGGAAGCACTTCTGAATAGCGGAATCCCTGTTAAAAAGTATCTTTACAAAGAAATGATTTTGTCCAACAGAATGTGGCCAATTACAAACTAAGAAACTCCCCCTTTGGCCATTCTGAGACAAATATTACTTGACCGGTTTTAAGAATACAATCCCGGTCCAAATCAAAAATTACTCCCTGTTACAAAGGAACAAAGAGTAAAATAGAGTAATAAAAAAAAAGGAAAAACACCAAAAATTACTCCCCCTAAAGGTCTCAAAAGGACCAGGGTAAACAGAGTAATAAAATATCTAGGAGTTTAAAATTTAGTAGATTATCAAAAAGATAACACAAATGTCTCAAAAGAGTAAAACAACAACAAAACAAAATAAGCTCAAGTAGCCTCGGCCATCGGCGCATCATCCTTGTCATCACTGCTGGACTGGTGGTGGAACTTGAGACACTCCTGGAGATCAATCTGATTTTGCTCCACACGGAGGTTGATTGAGTGAACATCCTGCTGCATGGCCGAGATGGACTGTTGCATGGATTACATGGAGAGCTGCATAGAACTCATGCCCCCTGAATAGCGGCCAATGCCTCCATAATCTGTGAATAGCTGACATCCGTCAGTGGTGGCGGAACAGTATGAGAAGAAGACGCCACATTTGGAATGCCGATAGGAATAGGAGGAGGCGGGTGTACATCATCATCCTTCTCATCGCTTCGCAGCTGAGCATTTGACTTCATCAGAGTCTGCTTGCTGAGGGGATCCTAGATCTTCATCTTTGGCTCACCAGTAATACTGATGCCTGACTGCAGAATAATATGTGTGAGCAGGCAGTCAAATAGAAGACCGGCATTGCCCTCATCGCGGGCCTCCAAAATAACACCTAAAATATGCTTGCATAGGCAGAACGGCAAGCGAAGACTGATAGCATAGACAAACTGGGCACTCTTCAAAATCAGGTCACTGCGCCTAACAATAGGCCATAGGTTGTGCTGAATAATCTTGGCCAACATGTTGTGAGGAGTGGATAAGGCATCGATCTTGATGGTGGTGGCGCGCTCTTCTCCCTGGGGAATGGCATGAAGGAATTCTTGGAGATCATCTAGAGAAGGAGGTATGACCACCTCATTATATGGGCTGCCAGGGATCTGGAGAACAGGGACTCATATGAATTTACTGATGATCTGGGGATCAATAGTGATAGTATGCCCTCCAACAGTGGACTAAAGCACCAACCTATGGTCATCATCCTGTACCACCTCAAGGTTGGTATAGAACAGCCCGACTAGCCTGGTGTACACAACTTAGGCACATGAGTGTAGATATCCCCAATGATAAGTCTGGATAATTTCGTGGATACTATCCAGAGGAGCCACAATGCTATCGGAACAGACCACATTCCTCTCGGCAATGACTGCTCGGTCCATAATTTTGGCTCTGAGGGCTGCTTTTATCTCCCTCTGTCCTCTGGCGGACCTTGCGTTGTGGACTACCTGCATACATGATTCTGCAAAAAGAAGCGAACTAGATTTGCCAAGAATAATCCAAAGGAAATAATCTTGTTAGTGCACATAGAAAATCAGGCATTATAATAGCAGTAAAATGGACTGTTCCAAAAATTACAGACAGAAAATATCACAATACAGTCCACAATAATACAGAACCAGATAATCCCACACAACAGATCTATTCTCAACAACATTCCTAAAATAATCAAAATTCTAATAGTTTAAACTAAACTGAAAAGAATAAAGTTAGAAGAATATCTGGAATGTGAGAGATTTGCACAAAAAGACAAAAGAGAGAGAGATAATGCAAAAACTCGCGAGAAATCGCTCACTAGATGCCAAAAGAGAGATTTTGTGGGGTAGGGAGAAAATGCAGCGGCCATGTTTTATAGAGGCTGTAGGGTCCCCGTCCAGACGGATCATTAACCCCGTCTGGACGTGTGTTGCCTCGTAAACATGTAGATAGGTCGCGAGCGTCCGGACGTGTAGCCTTACCGTCCGGCCGTCGGAGCCGCACGGGTCCGAACGTGTAATAGGACCGTCCAGACGACTGAGCCACACCCGTCCGGATGCAAGAAGAGGCCGTCCGAACGCTTCATACTAAAAAGACAGAAACTGAGGAAACATTTGCAGAAATTATTTTCCTAAGGTCAGCTTTAGAGCACACATGTATAATCAACTGATAAAACAATCAAATAGCATCTCAAAACCAATAAGAGATATAAGAGAGAGTTCAAAGTACAATCAGCAGGATCTGGTACAGTGGCTTGTCCTTCCCTTTATCTTCAACAGTGGGGGGAGGATCTGGGACTGCAGGCTTAACAAAGACAGTCCTGGAGGTGGAGTGAGTGTCAGTGGGAGGAGCTACATACCCGAGACTAGCCTTATTGGTTGGGCTTTTCTGAATTGATAGCATGTGAGTCAACTTTTCATCAGTGACTCTCTCTAATTGGAGTTGTGTCTCTAGTAACTTCTCCTCTAGCTCTTGTATTTTCCGCAGCAAGGAACTCTTCTCAGTCTACAAACTGTTCAAATCATGAAGATGCTGCTTATGTCATTCCCTTAGCTTACATGATTCCCTTAGCTTTTCATACTCTACATAGAGAGTGTTGTATGCCTCCTTGAGTTCATCCCCATTGTTGCTGTGCTCTAAGTAATAAGAGTCCTCTTCTACAAGTGGAGCCACAAAGGCTATAAATTTTTCTGACTCAGGAGGTTCTTCTTCTTCTGACTCATCACTAAGAGTCACATTGTATGCCTTCCCTTTACCCTTCTCGAGGTTCCCACAATTAGCTCATATATGCCCAAATCCCGAGCACTCAAAGCATCTCGGACCTCTGGGTTCTTTCTTCTTTACTTCCTTAAGTTCAGCTTCTCTGGGAGCATTCTTCATCTTTTCAGAAAACTTCTTCTTCAATCGGTCATCTCTCATCAGTTTTCTGAAATTTTTTGCCAGCATAGCCACAGCTTTTTCTTCCTCCTCAGAGTCATCTTCAGATGAGGCTTCTACCTTTCCCTTGGAAGCCTTCAGGGCAATGGTCTTTAGCTTTTTGACTGGGGACAAAAACAGCTAATAAGTTTGAAGAGATCCCACCAACTCTTCAATCTTCATTTCTTCCAGATCTTTGTTCTCTTCAATTGTAGTCACCTTGATCCTGAAATGCTCAGGAAAAGATCTTAGAATTTTTTAGATGAGGTTTCATCCAAGACGGGCTTCCCAAGACTCACCATGGAGTTTCTTAGGTCACTCATTTTGGAGTAAAACTCTCCAAATGTCTCTTCTTCCAACATCTTAATTTCTTCAAATCTGGAAATCAACATTTGAAGTTTGGCAGATTTTACAAGTTTGATGCCTTCATATGTTGTCTCCAAGATTTGCCACGCTTCTTGAACAGATTCATAGTTTGAAATTTTTGCAAATTCAAACGGTGAAAGTGCTTGACATAGAGCATGGAGGGCTTTATCATTTGAAAGTCATGCATTTTTTCTGTGGGACTAGTTCGAGTGCTGCATCCGCTGGTTTAGTTCAACCAGTTTCAACAATACTCCAACAGTTATAGATTTTAAAAATAAACGCATACGAGCCTTCCAATAGCCATAGTTCGTACCATCAAAGGTAGGAACAGTATTAAGAGTTTGAGACATTTTTAGATAGAAGTCAAAAAAAAAAAACACTCTAGAAATTAATCTCAACATAGTGTACCAAGCTCTGATACCAATTGAAAAATTGAAATTGACTTCCAAGTGTGTATGTGCACAAAGTGTTAACAAAATAATAACAGTGCAAAATTTAAATAACACAAGAATTTTTGTTAACGAAGTGGAAAACTCAATATGAGAAAAACCACTCCGGGGCAGCAAACCCAGAATATCTACTATTCAGAAGACAAGACTAGTTACAAAGTAGTAGCACTCACATACCCCTGATGCAGTGGTCGTACCTTGTACTCTAACGTGTAACATAACACGAACGTCTCCCAACCAAGTCTCCTGCTTGAAGGGGTCTTTAATGGAATCCTTTACCTTAGGGTCAACCCCTAAGATAGACTTCAAATTAAGCACAACAATAGCACACACAGCAACAGCTTCAGAGAGATCAACTCAGCTCAATAATCTCACAATATAGCTCTCTAAGCACTAATGGAATTCAATATTGAATTCTTGCTGTTCTCAAGCCTAGGGACCTCTATTTGTAGGCTGACGGTTCAAATGAGCGTCTAGCTTGATAGAAACTAGGCGCCATCCGGACGGTAGTCATGGGTCGTCAAGAAGGACAACTGTGCGATCAATTGTCCAAGAATTTCGCAAAAATTCTTTCCTATTTTTGAGCTGCGTCCGGACGGTGGTGCCCTGTCGTCCGGACGGTCGCACGTCCGCTGCAAGTAATTTCCTTATAAAGGCTTCACTCGTCCGGACCAGGAGGATGATCGTCCGGACGGTTGGTTTGATGCACGCAATTTCCATATCTGATGCACGTGCGTTCGGACCATGAGGATCGTCGTCCTGACGTCTAGATTTGAATTGCGATACTTGCCTTATGGATAAGCGCGTCCGGACGGTTGTAACGATCTTCCCATAACTGTGCTTTGAAAAGAAATCTTGAAGCTTGTCGAACACTGAGAGTCGTCCGAACGGGCTGCTAAAACGTCCGGACGGATGCAATCTGGAGCAGTTCAAAACTTCTCGACACAAGGAAATGTCCGGAAGGAAATCCATGTCGTCCGGACGGATGATGCTTTAGACAGATGGGCGTCCAGACGGTATGACAGGGAACCAAATTTTCTGACTTGCAAACTGTGCATAATCTTCTGGAAGCACTTCTGAATAGCGGAATCCTTGTTAAAAAGCATCTTTACAAAGAAGTGATTTTGTCTAACGGAATGTGGCGAATTACAAACTAACATATATATAAAATTGTTGATTCTACAACTTTAGCAGTAGAGGGCAAGGAGGAGCTTGAAAGTCACTCGGACTACTATCCCTAAGGTTCGGGGAGGTCCAACTTTTGAGGTCCAAGATAGATTTGTGGAGGAATAATTAGGCCTAGGTTTTGACTATGTACGAGCCTTTAGTTGATGTTGTACAGTGTAAGGTGACGGGGATATATATAAACATAAATGTTTATAATTTCATCCAAATATGTTTTTGTTAGTCCTCTGGAATTCTCTTTACGGTTTTCGTTATGTTTTTAGTTTTTTTTTTTTTTTTTTTTTTAAAAAATATGATACATTATTTATGTTGCATGTTCAAAATATAATAGTAGTAGTGCCACATGGATAATGTTAAATACAACATTGAAGGTGGGGCATTACAGGATGGTATCATAGTAAATTGGCTATGTGGATCCCTAGGAAGTGACTTTGCTAGAAGTATAGGAGTAAATTTGTACCAAAGCTAAGGATAAGATCAATAAGAAAAGAAATCGTTTTGATAGGTAGGGTTTAGTAGTTAGTCTTAGACTGTCTACAAGAATAAGAAAAGTATCTTATGATAAGACTAACAAATTGCCTCATTGCAGAAAAATGCCACCGAGAGACAACTTGAAGCTCCAAGAGATGACAACGAAGATGGAGGGGAACGGATTTCGATCAACGAGGAACCCATTCCTAACAACCGATAGTTATTGGAAGCCGCACAAGTGCTGGCAGCAACTTGACAGTTGGTCGAGGTAATGGGGCAGATTCTGCACCAATTAGAATGACTAGAGGGCTACTCATTTGAGAAGTTTTGCTAGCGCCACTACTTGTAATCCCCCTGCATAATTAAGAAGCTTAGTATTTAAAATAATAATAATAGAACAAATATTAGTTGTCCATATGTGAAGATTCTTGCACCTTTTTATTTGTATAAATTCCCTTACCAATAAAATATTTTTAAGATTTATAAGATGATATTGAAAAATGACCATTTTAATCCTTTAATAGTATTTTAAATCCAATGATAATCGCACAATTGAAGTTTCCTTTGAATGCTCATTGCCATGAACATTTGAAGTGCCATTCGAATGATTGGCATAGAACATTCGAAGTTTCTAACGAACGTTCAATTATGTCTAGACAACTTTTTAAAGGGGGGTCATTTTTAACCTTATGTGTGTGAGGAGGCTTGATAAAGAGGCGTAGGATAAACCCTAGACCTCCCTATGCATTTTTTCACACCTTCTAGACCTAGTGAGACAGAGAGAGAAGAAGAGGAGGAGGAAGAAGAAGATAGATAGAGAGAGAGGAGGCTATTCTTGGAGGTTTTTGCCTCTCTAGCTTGGAGGACTCATATCTAAGGGTAATCTAACCTTTAACCTCTTGGTTTTTCATACATTTTTTACTGTTTAAATTCATACCTAAGCATGCTTGATTGTTTGTCTAAGAAAAACATTTGATTTATTAATAGGTTATTATATAATAAATGAATCTTGGATAAGAATATGTGGATTAAATTGTAAACTTTATATTCCATAATAAACAGTAGCTTAAAGACTATATCACAGTGTTTTTAACCACTTTTGGATGATGTTTTAACAATGGGTTAGGTTGTAATAAATAAAAAGTTATCACCTTTGAGCATTTTAAATGAGGATAAAATATGTCGATACGTGAATGTAAGATATATAATGTGTTCTAGGACTTCTGTGATTAGTAGAAGCTGAGTTGTTGCATGAATCTAGGGATTTAGGTTGATTTCGTAGGCCTATAGTTGCTGTTAAAAGAGGTCGAACGTTTGACCCTCTAGAAACAAACGTTCGAGGATACCCAGAAATGGGTCATTAAGGTTTTAATGATGGATTAGGGTTTTGACGCATTATTATAATTTTATGTGTTAAGATTGGGACTTCTAATGTGATTGTGTCTAATATTATAGTACGATTTGGAGGGATATGAAGACTAAGATGTACGGGATTGAGGGTGAGCAGCCGAGGTAAGTAAATGCTTATGGAACTGTTCTTTTTCATTATGCAATATGTTTACGAACTAAGCATACGACTATTTCCAATTCCAATTCAAAATATGTCAAGTGCCTATTAAATTTATCAAATGTTTAAAATACTTCAATTTGATAATTGCATCGTATGACATGGTAAACTGTGTAACACAATAATGGTCATAGGCTACTATAATATGTGTTTGACCTATGCTCAAAGAGATTTATTTTTATTGTTTGGCCTTGGATGTAATGATTTTAACTGTGACCAGTGCTCTATGTATGGAGGGGGGGGGGGGGGTCACAATTACGGCATTGTTAGTTGTCTGGATTACCCGAGGTCAAACTTTTTTTGAGCCATTAACAATGACGGTATGTAACAATATTTGAGGCATGAGTATTTTACTACAGGTCCCTCAAGACAGTGCTAACCCTAGTAAGTTGGGTTAAGGGCTTGAATAGACTTTATAGAAGATAATTATTATTGTCAATAAAAAAGTATTTATTATATGTTTCTTGCATTAGAATATAAGTGACTTGTTACCAGTATTATCTCACCTCACTTTAAAACTAAATCAATTTTCATATTGGTATGATAATGGCGGCAACACTGATCCAATTTGCATAACCCATAACTCTGTGAATAATAAGTTTGAGAAATGCAATTTGTTATCAAAGGCTCAATGCATAAAATTCCATAACAATTTATTTTCTAAGTCGTGGACTAACGCAATTACTTTTCTACGTATTGAACACCTCGGTGTTTTACAGATTAGCAAGTTGCTAGGCCGTAGAATGAGCATTTTGTTTGGATGAGGATGCCAAGTGAATGACTCGCACTGTAAGGTTTTGCGCAGATAGATGGTAGTTGTATAGTAAGCGCCGAATGTTCCACATTCTAGCCCCTTAACTCGCATATGTTAATTCCTTAATGTTGTTATTTGTTTAATTTTGTTTTGTTTTCATGTTTCAGAGCTTTATATGATATATGCAAAAATTCCAATGAAAATTGGGTTTAAAAGACAATTTGGATGCATACTGGCAGCAATGGACTCGAGCGCCTCATCACTTAGCCTCGAACGCACCTACGCTTGAGTGACCCACCAGCTAGGCTCGAGCGCACCTACGCTCGACCGCATCATTACCATGGCTCGAGCGCACATCCCTTGGGCTTGAGCGCGCCCAAACATACAGTACACAGTAGCAGTCCTTTTCCACCATGGATTGGAAATTCAGATAAAGGAAAAGTGGTTGTTCTTGTTCTACTCGGACCAGGACACTAATTTATGATTTTTCTAGGATTCCTAGGGCTTTTACAGTTCTTTTAATCCCTATAAATAGGCCTTCAACCATTGAAGAAAAAAATACACAAGCTTTGAGAAGGATCAAAGGCTACTTCAAGAAGGGGGTTTTCTCTAGTTTTTCTCTTTTTCTTTGTTATTTTCTTATGAGGATGATTTTCGCCCGAATTACGTGTAATTAATACTTCGGTTAGGGCTCGATTGAAGCCGAATCATGTCTCTTGAAGGTTTCAATTTGCCTTGCTACAATTCATATATTGATTCTTAACTTGATTATTTCCAGTTTTCTTGAATTCCTCGCATGTTTATACTTAATCATCATATGCATGTGGTATGAATTTGTTATTTTTGTCAATTTGGATGACCGAGTCTTGTGAATGGGGAGAGGGGGTCACCCTGCCTCAACCCTCATCCACCTGCAAAGAAACCGTTGAGTTCCCCATTGATGGATATAGAAAATCTAGGAGTTGTGATGCACTCCTTGATCCAGCGAATAACAATATCAGGGAATCCCACCGTATTTAGCACAGACATGAGAAAGTCCCATCTTACTGTGTCGAAAGCTTTCATCAGATCCACCTTCAGGGCACATCGGGGGGAACCCTTATCCCTATGGTAGTTTCTCAAGAGCTCCTAGGTAAGGAGGATATTGTCACCAATTCTTCACCTAGAGTAACGAAAGGACCCCATCACAAGTTCTTAGATTAATCAATATAAAGACAATTGGAATAGATGCCATGTTCTAACCTGTGTATGTTTATCGATTTTCATAGTTTTCTACTTTCTTTAAGAACTTAGTAGATACCATGCTAAATCCTTTAAGGAAGAAAAGAGTTAGAGTAGATACCATGTCAAACTCCTTGCTTAGGGAAATCAATAGTTTTAGGAGTAGATTTCATGCTCTTGTGGCTGGAAAACATTAAGCATCATGTTATGATTGTAGTATTGTGCATATTGTGAATCTTAATTAAACATGATTAGCGGTGGATATCAAAGCCCTACATTTTCTTATTATTCTTTCAATTCAATATTTTATCTCATCTCATTCAAGATGTTTATTTAGGAAATTCTCTTTAAGCATAATGTGACGACCCATTTTTTTTTTTTTTTTAAATATTTATAAAACATAAAAGGGTTATCACAGTGGCATGACTACGTGTCGCTCAGCCAACATACGTACATGTTCCATATCATGTACCTAATATTTAGAGTAATATCTAACAACGGAATAATCATAACACTACAACTCATAACAGAAAGCACATCTAAAAATACATGTGGTCCATACAAAAGAGCCATATATCTGTCTAACTGTTTAAGGCTTACAATTATCCACTAATACAAAAGAATGGCTACACAAAAGAATATGTGACACCTACGTCACTAGCCATATACAAAATACCCCAAAAGAGTGAACTCCATAGTCCAACTCAATATGACTGTCACGGTGTACTTCAATTGTAATATCCCAAATACGCAGCTACGGAGTCCTCCTCTAAGTTTGGTGTACCTGCAGTCAAAGGGACATCATCTATACGGTTGTGGGGGTTTGCCACATCCGTATAGGTAAAATGATGAGTTCATCGCCTCAGTACATAATACCGAGACCTAATATTAAACTAACTGAGTTTTCACAAAGAGCCAACTTTTCCTTTTAGTCTCGCGTACACTATAACAGCTACCAATTTATAAACTTTTATTTGAAAACCCTCATAGCTGATATAACAAACACCGACTATCATAAACATTTAAAACATACTATGTAGTTGGACTCATACGTAGAAGTTCCAATGGCTTGGAAGCAACTACGTATACACCCACCTACAATAATACTTTTATGTTGGTAGCTCAAATGCACAGAGATCTAGCGTTATTAACTGTGATATCACCGTGCCTCACGGCATTACAACTTCATGTCTATGGCACATAGTTGTCCATGCGGTTACTAGAGTAAACTCTGATATCCAAGCACTTCTTACCGATGTACCACGACAATCCATCTACCTACTCCCAAGTCACACTGATATCCCAACCAATAGCATCACACCCAAGTACACCAAGCTTAAAACATGCCATCTCGCTCTTTAGTACGAGCTTCCTATCATTTTCCAAATATGGTTAACACCAAATCATAGGGCATTACAACTTCATGTCGAAGGCACATAGTTGTCCATGCGGTTACTAGAGTAAAACTCTGATATTCAAACACTTCTTACTGATGTACCACGACAATTCATCTACCTACTCCCAGGACATTGTATTACTCATACCGAACCATGACAATACCCTTGTACGTCCAAGCTCAATGTTCTTAAATCATGCAACTAGACGATAGAAGTATACATAAGTTCTTTCCCAGTAAAACTCTTAGGCATACAAATACGTCTAGCATAAAAACTACAATATTATATATCATGAAAACAATACACAATTTAAACAATGATATGCATGCTCATGATTGTCTTTTCATTCCTTGTGAGGCTTACTGGTAGCCGCAAACCGACTACGTGGATTTTAAATTTATATATTTTACCACTCGCAATAGTATGAATCAATTGTACTATAGTAAGGGTTATCGAACCACAGAGATATAAGGTTGTTTTGTGTAACGAGATACTTATAGAGCGTATTTAATTTGACTTTGAAATAAAAATAAAAGTAAAGGTTGTAGAATTGAATCTACAATTAGTAAAGTAAAGGAAAGCGGAAAATGAAAACAAACTTAAAGGAAACTTAGGATATTGATCTCATCTAATCCTCAACCAATGAAATCTTAAATTCTATATGGATTTTCCTAACATGCATGATATGAGCGCGTAATGGGCGTCAACCATTACGACGACCTTGACATGAAAATACTTTCATTAGGACGTAGTTATAAAGCACCTAGATTCACATGAAAGATTTACCACGTAAAGATTAATCTATAGTTGAAAAACGTTTATACTACCAAAGGTGTGGGGGATTGATGCTCCCTAGCTTACTACTTTATAAAACATCCTAATAAGCATACACGATACATGAAAACCCTAATTAGGCCACAATTAATAGGTATCTAGTTTCACACCGATCTATTCCATGTAAAGATTAGACTGCAATGGAAAGACGTTTTACACTACCAAAGGTATGAAATGACCGGTGTTCCCTAGCATACCCTATAAGGTGGCTCTAATAAGTAAACACATATCATGACAAATAGAACCATTGCAAAAGACATCGTTCTCTTTCAAGAACGTTGATTTTACTCATGAATCCAAGAAAAATCATAGACAAGCAAATCCTTTTTTCATGAATAAATGGATTGGAATCTTGAAGACAAAACCTTTTAGCATGGGTTTTGCAATCCTCTAGCCCTTCACAATCATCAAACACATCTAGAAAATCCTAAGAACATCAAGAACACTTCATGGTTTTTGGAAAAGATTTTGACCAAACCCTAAGAACTAATTTAGCTAGACATGATTGAATCTAATCTAAGCATGAAATCTATGGAAAACAGTAAAGGAACAAGAAGGAAATGAATCAAAAAAATAGCTATATTAAAATTATGAAATTCGGATTACAGAAGAAAAATAAAACCTAAGCTAAAACATGAAGAACAAAGAAGTAAAAGAAGAAGAAGTTGCTCTCGGGATTTTGGCACAGAAAACGTGCATCAAAGTAAACTAAAACACAAGAAATTAAAGTGATACACCTGAGAAAATCCGAAAACCCCAAAAGATGCATAAACTAAACCTAAATCTGAATTTCATATATATAGGAAATTGGATTTACAAAAAGACTACAAGAGTTAATTCTAGCCAAGTATTCAGAGCTGGTCGTCGTCCATTTCTGTCCATAGAACTCAACTTTTGATTTGGATTGCACAAAGATTTGGAAATATCTGGACCTTCTGGAAGATGCGAAGTCGATCGATCAAATTATTGGCTATACAAATAATTGATCGATCGAAATGCCTTGGATGATTTTTCATCTTTCAGGATCAGCCTCGAACTCTGGAAATGAACAAATTGCCCTTGATGTATTTTCAGGTCTAATTCAAGTGTTTTGAACTAGATTTAAACTAAGACCTGAAAATAAGACATTACACAAAACTACAACAAAATGTTATATATACAACACAGACTAGGTCTAACAAATGTAAATTAAGGGTTCTTGAATTGAATAATTCAAGACTTATCACACCCCCGAACTTACATAATGCTAGTCTCTAGCATTACAACTAGAAATTAAAATAAACACAACTAATCTACATCCTCTTTCGTGGGAAACACGATTGCATTTAGCACATGCAACAAGCCTTTTAAACCCTTAGGCTACCCTAGTGGACGAGTGAAGTCTCGTGAAGGTTTAACAGAAATGCTACCTACAAACATTATCTTTACAAAATATACATGTTACCTAATAAACAGAAGTATCATCACAACAATGGTTTATAATTCATGAACGAATTTAAACTAATAAACTCCATCTTCACATAATTCAGAAAATCATAGTCTACTCATTTACAAAAGGCCGGCTAAGATCTCACATGTTAGAAATGATGCATTTTGATATTAACGTACAATTATGGAGCTTTCAAAGAATATAACCTACATACATGCTCCAATGTCTCAAAATTCTTTATATCTCTCGCTAGATGGAATAACTAATGCATAGACATACTTTAATATTATTTACATTATTTATTATGGTTGTGGAATGCTCAACTCCTTTAAGCTTCTAAATGGCTTATGTACCAAGTGCTAGGCCAATGACTCCCAAACCAGATGGCTTTAGGGCACTAGATGTAGAACATCCCTAAGGGCTTAATAACTCAAGTAAAAAAGAACTATGCAGTCAAACTAACCAATTATTTTATTTACTTACATCTTTTGACGCGAACACTCAATGCTTAATTAGGCAAGAGGTCCGGTTACTCAATGAAGTTTTTTTATTTTATTTTTTTATTTTTTTATGCTATATATGCCCACGTCATCCATCTAACAAGTAATCTTGGTTTTCCGAGACGCTAAAAACCATATGGAAGGTATTAACTTAAGTACATACCCTACAAACAATATGCCAATGTATGTCATGATTTTCAAATTTCACAAGTGAATTTCATAGCCAAAAGTAATTAAGCAGACTTAAAATCTCTAATTGTGTGATCATGTGTTCAAAATTTTAAAATTGTCTATGAAAAGCAAATCACAATTATAAATCAACTAATTTCTACAAAACAACATAGATATTTACAAAGAAATTTGAAAATTTTTTGTACCAAATTCAGACTAAGTGTACTTCTATACCCCCAAACTTAAAATAACACATTGTCCCCAATGTGTACAAAACGAAAGCATGGTTAAGGGATAAAGAAAACCTGAATGGGGAGGTATGGCTCAAAGCATACCCCCAAACTTATATGTGAAAACACTTAACCTGAAAAAGAAAACTAAAAACAAAAGTAATATACAAAATAATAAGAAGAAGGAACAATAAAAGAAAGTTTCACATTCCCAACGGTAGTATTAAAACAAAGACCATGTCCGTTACATCAAAATGACATATTAAAAGTACATTGTGTAAAACATAAAATATCCAAAGAAAACACAATGTCTATCAAAAATACATGCCATAATCAAAATCAAAATAACGAAAGATAGGTGCCCAACGGCACTCATGGCGCTGCATCCGGAGGTGGTGGAAGGTGTCCTAAAATGTCTCTCAACATGTCCTCCATAGCACTCTGCCGAGCCAGGATCTCCGAGCGCGTCTCTCGCATCTCAGTACGCGTGTCGCGCATCTCTCTAGCTATAATGTCCAACTGTCCATGAAGTATTGAAAAATCTGTGGGAGTGGACTGAACGGATGCCTGCCTAGGAGTTGACTGCTCATCCTCGTGCTCTCATCTGCACGTGCATCATCGACCTCCATGTCTACCTACTGCTCGCCCAACTGTGGCATGTGGGAAATACTCTGCGTCCACTGAGCGAGCCCAAACACGGGGATATTCCTATCTAAGTTGGCCCTCTCAGGAACTAGAATACCACTAGAAATGATAAGCTTGGTGATGAGACAAGGAAATGGAAGTGGTCTCTGTGCAACACTCGATAGCCTCTTCTCGATCATATCTTCCCAACACTTGTGCAATTGCCTCCATATCAACTCTGGGATGTTCACCCAATATTTCTTTTCAAACTCATAAAGAGCATCTAAATCATCATAGATCCTCTGTGTATTGTGCCCTAATGGACACACATTCTTCTTTAAAACCGAATGAACTAGTAGGAGGTGATGTGGCAATTGTGCCCTCTTCGCACAAGTGCGTCTATCGTCGCCGTATGCCCCTCTAAACATGTCACGAATAATGAAATGCAAATCACAGTGTGGAGGGTCCTCACCAAATTTATCGCACGGGTCATCAGTCGGGCAGTCAAGTGCTCTAGCAATATCGTCAACGCTCACATACACTTGTTGCCCCAAGACGATGGAAGAAAAATAGGCTGGATTGTCCGTGTCATACGTGAGATTCTGGTAGAACACACGGATAAAAGGTGGATAGAAGAAATCACTGGCGGGCTACAAGAGTAGCAATAAGTTGTGCTTTCGGAATTGGCGATATGCCCATTTCACCGATTCTTTCTCTCGGAATGCACCTAGAATGTCGAAACGAGTTCCGACATTGAACGGTCTTTGCCGCCATTCCCATCTAATGAACTCACCGAGGCGGCTGGGATTGTCAGGGGAGGGAGGAGAGGCAGTTTCCATGAAAATCTTTCTTTCGGGACTTTTGTCGAACAGTTGGTGTGCCAAATAAAATTTGCCAAGGAAGGCAAATTTTTGAACTTTTAATTGGTGGGAAATGCGAGAAAAGGGAAGAGAAAGAGATTAAATGTAAAATAAATGATAAAAAAATGATAGAAAATGAAGGAAATGGGAAGGTTAGGAAAAAGGGTTCGAGGGGGTTGAGAAGAGAGCTCTCGGGTCTAGGGGAAAAATGGGGAAAATGAGGCTCATGGGTGTTTAAAAACTGATCATGCGGCCTACTGGGCGATGTCGATCGATCGAAATAAAACTCGATCGATCGAATCTAGATCGATCGAAACAAAACTCGATCGATCGAATCTAGATCGATTGAAAAAAAAATAGATCGATTAAACCCCTTTGAATGAAAAAAATAAAAACAGATCAATAAAAAGCATAAAAATAACAAGCATGAAGTATAAACACTCAAAAAAATGAATGGGGTGCCTCCCAGGAGCGCTAAGTTTAACGTCTTCAGCTAGACCCTTCAAAACTCACTACTAATAAATGGATTGGTGTCTGGCAGTGGTTGGGCAAAATTTATCGGTTTGTGCCCATTCCAATTAGGATCCTTGAGAATTAGGGGATATGGCACTTCAGGTTTAAAATGTGCCTCAAAGAATTTTGTTGTGGAGTGTGGTGCTTCGGTAAACACTCCCTTATCCTTGGCAAGTTTTGTCTTTTCTAATTGCCCTATTGGTTCGGTCTTCGCCTCTCCCACCTTTGGGTTAATGACTACCCCTCCACTCCTAGGATTAGTAACCGGTGCACTAGAACACTTCCCTATCTCTCTCTCATTAAGGGACTTAGCTAGTTGTCCAAGTTGGACTTCTAGCTTGGCTATAGACTGAGAATGAGAATTCTGAATCTGAGTCTGTGACTCAAATTTACTAAGACTGGTCAACACCTTTTCCTCAAATGTAGAATTACTAGGAGTTGGAAGGGCTAATTGCTATTGTGGGTTGGGAGGGCGACTATTGGGTGGCGGCTGGTAAAATTGATTATTGGACTGCTGATAAGCTTGGTTTTGCAGTCCATTGTATTGGGGAACATTAGGCCGCCACATATTACTATTGTTTCTCAAACCTGGGTTATAACAATTATTAAAATGATCACCACCCGGTCTAGAGAAAGCTGCACTCATTTGCTCAGCTGGAGGCTCAAAAAACTGTCCAACAATAGGACAATTTCCGGCCTGATGTGATGTGTCGGAGAAAAATGAACACGCATCATGTGGTGTGTATATGAGATGCGGTCGCAGAAACAAAACCAGATGCAAGTAATTGATCTAACTTTCTCGATAAAGCATCCACTTTGGCATTCAAGTCCAAAGGTTGGGATACTTCATAGAGAATTTGGCTCTTGGCATTTGTCCTACGACCGGATGATGAATGGTGTAAAGAGTTTTCCAACAAATTTTTAAAAAGTATCCATGTATCATCCTCACTCTTTAACATAAACGTACCTCCACATGAGGCATCTACCATCTGTCTATGAGGCTCCGTCAAGCCATCATAGAAGCACTGTACTAACTGCCACTTGGGAACAGTATGATGTGGACACTTTCATAAAAGGTCCTTCATCCTCTCCCAAGTCTCATGAAATGGTTCTCCTTCTATTGGTGAAAAACCAGTTATGGCTTTTTCGTATTTGATTTGTTTTCCCTATGGTAAAATACTTCTTAAGGAACTCGTGTTGCATCTGAGCCCAAGAAGTAATGGAGTTAGTCTCTAGGGAATTCAACCAATATTTAGCTTTATCTTTCAGAGAGAACGGAAACAGGCGCATCCTTAAAGCATCCTCTAAAAAATTCTGCAACCTTATGGTGGAGTAGATTTCAATGAATTCATCTAAATGCTTATAAGGATCCTCGGTACTTAGTCCGTAAAATAATGGAAGCATTTGAATGAATCCGGACTTAATTTCAAAATGTTTTTGTCGATCGATCGAAAATTTTAGCTCACTGAAATAGATCAATCGAATTTTCTGTAGAAACAGAATTCTGCAGAAAACAGACAGAACCGAACTGAAACACTAAAAACAGTTTTTATACAGAACCAAAAACAGCTTATGGACAAAATTTACAATATGTACTAAATCAAACTAAATACAATCCTAAATATCCCATAAAAAATTCTTAGATCCCCGGCAACGGCGCCAAAAATTGGTAGCCGCAAACCGACTACGTGGATTTTAAATTTATATGTTTTACCACTCGCGATAGTACGAATCAATTGTACTATAGTAAGGGTTATCGAACCACAGAGATATAAGGTTGTTTTGTGTAACGAGATACTTCTAGAACGTATTTAACTTGACTTTGAAATAAAAATAAAAGTAAAGGTTGTAGAATTGAAGCTACAACGAGTAAAGTAAAGGAAAGCGGAAAATGAAAACAAACTTAAAGGAAACTTAGGGTATTGATCTCATCTAATCCTCAACCAATGAAATGCTTAAAGTCTATATGGATCTTCCTAACATGCATGATATGAGCGCGTAATGGGCGTCAACCATTACGACGACCTCGACATGAAAATACTTTCGTTAGGACGTAGTTATAAAGCACCTAGTTTCACATCAAACACTTACCACGTAAAGATTAATCTATAATTGAAAAACGTTTATACTACCAAAGGTGTGGGGTATTGATGCTCCCTAACTTACTACTTTATAAAACATCATAATAAGCATACACGATACATGAAAACCCTAATTAGGCCACAATGATAAGATATTGGCTGAAAGTCGATCGATCGAATTATTGGCTGTACAAATAATCGGTCGATCGAAATGCCTTGGATGATTTTTCATCTTTCAGTATTAGCCTCAAACTCTAGAAATGACCAAATTGCCCTTGATGTATTTTCAAGTCTAATTCAAGTTTTTTGAACTAGATTTCAACTAAGACCTAAAAATAAGACATAACATAAAACAACAACAAAACGTTATATATACAACACAAACTAGGTCTAACAAATGTAAATTAAGGGGACTTGAATACCTCCCTTTCATCCTTATGAGGCTTACCCTCCCTTTCATTCTTATGAGGCTTACCCTCCATTTTATTCTTATGTTCATGCTTTATGCTTTACAGTTCAAACTCTATACTCCTATTCTTTGCAAATCATGCTTTCTTCAAATACGATAAACCAATCGACATATAATTTTATCATTCTACTTTGCATAATTTAAATCTCAACTGCAGCTCACATTCAAACACTTTAAATCATTTTAACACATTTCATCCATACATCATTGATATTATTTGAACATAATTGAAATTACTCCAATCAACCAAAACAGATATATTCAACATACAGTTGGTTTGGATTTCTAAAACACATATATTTTTCAATTCTAATATACATAAAAATAATAGTTTCTTAGTGAGTAAAATATCACATGACTGCTTGCACACCAACACTAACAAGTCCTAGGCTCAATCCACAAAGTGCCGCCAAATTCACCAAACTTCAACCCAAAGTTTGGGTAGCCTCAAGTAAGCTCCAATAAGCCCAAATACCTTAAAACAATCTGTAAGAATGTAGATCCAAGTGTAAGGATCACGTTTCCGAAAACGGATTGAAGATCCGACCGTTGGATCTTCGTAGATTACAATTTTTCTTCTTGTGGGACTAAGGGCTTACTTCTTCTTCTTTTCTTTTCTTTTTTCTTCTTTTTCTGTCTGTCCGAGTGAGGCATTCAGCCTCTTTTCTTTTCTTCCTGAGGGGCCACAGACGTGTGCCACCTCACTTTTCTTTTTTTTTTTTTAAAGAGGCATGTGCTGCCTCTATTTGATGAAGGGTTGTACGACCCTTCACTTTTAAAGGTGAGGCACACAGCGCCTCATCATATATTTTTTTTTAATTTTTTAATTTTTTTTAAATAAAAGAGGCATTGCCTCTTTTGGTTGAAGGGCCGTACGACCCTTCAATATTTTACACTGGTAAGGCGCACTGTGCGCCTAATCATTTTTTTTTTCTTTTCTTTTATTTTTCCATTTTTTTTTTGTAATTTCTTTCGAAATTCCTAATTCCTTTTTTTTTTTTTTTTTAGACTTTAAAAATATTCTCTTACATTTTATTTTCTTGGCTACTAATTACAAGTCTATAGGATCATTTTGTTTTATTTTACCACACCAAATAGACTTATTTTGTATTTTATCCTAATAAACCCATTAAATATTTTCTTGGGCATTACATCCTCCCCTCCTTATAAAAATTTCGTCCTCGAAATTTGGACATTAGACCACTATACAATCATGGAAACATGCACTTCTATAGAGAATCTAACGCTCAATCGATATGAATCGAAGAATCATACCTGGGTTTACTCAAACCAGTGGGGATATTTATCCCTCATCTGTTGTTCAAGTTCCCATGAAGCTTCCTCAACTCCGTGATTCCTCCATAAAACTTTCACGAGCGGGATTGTCTTGGTCCTCAACTGTTGTTCCTTGCGATCTAAAATTTGTACGGGAAACTCCTCATATGTCAGGTTAGGTTGAATATCAAGAGGCTCATGATTTATCACCTGAGATGGATAGTGAATGCACTTCTGCAGCTGAGAGACGTGAAAAACATCGTGAATGACCACTAAATTGGGAGGCATTTCGATCTTGTATGCTGAGGAACTTATTTGTTTCAACACATTGAATACCCCCAAACTTACATTTTGCTAGTCCCTTAGCAAAACAAAATGAAAAATAAATTAAAGCAAGAAACATAAATCCGCTTTCGTGGGAGGGACGATTGCATTTAGCATATGCAACAAGCCTTTTAAACCACTAGGACTCCCTAGTGGATGAGTGAAGTCTCGTGAGGGTTTGCCAAAAATGATATCCACAAACATTGAAACATTATGTTGTCATCAAGAAAGAATTTTCACACAAACCATGGTTCATACGTCATTAGCATGCTTAAAAAGACAAACACCATAATCAACATCAACAGGGGATCCAACATCGAATCACTCATAAATGGACAATTAAGACGTCACCTGTTCTCAAAAGTGTAGAGTGAAATTAACATACAATCATGAGGTTTCATTTTAATCTCAAGATAAGTACCTCAAAAATCATTGAAATCCCTATCAAAATGAAACAACCAAGGCAAGATATGTAAATTATTTTATTTCTAGTTTTTTTTTTTTTTTTTTTTTTTTTTTGTTGGTATGTGTAGGCTGTGTAATGCTCGACTCCCTTAAGCTTTCTAATTGACCCATGTAACGAGTGTTGGGCCAGTGACTCTCAAACCAGATGGTCTTAGGGCACTAGATGTAGAAACATCCCTAAGGGCTTAATTACTCAAGTCAAAAAGGCTACGAAGCCAAACTAGCCATACAATCAACCAAATTGAAATTCTCACCTTTTGACGCGAACACTCAATGCTTAGTGAGGCAAGAGGCCGGGTTACTCAATGAAAAACTCAAAATGATCTTATTTTTTTTTCTTTTATATATATATCTTGCAAGCCAGGGTTATTTATCAATAGGTCATCCAACAATTCGCAAAATACACAATGATTAAGCACAAATTCATACCCCACAGATTGCATGCTAATGTGCTCATGGTAATTCAACTCAAACAAGTGAAGTCTTACCAGCCCAAAAATAAGTCAAAAGACACAGATTCCTAATGACATGATGAAATGTTCAACACTTTAAGCAAGCTAATGAAATGCAAACCATAGCTGCGGTTTAACTCCAACTTGACAACAACAAAATTTTAAGTACAAAAAGACAACTAAAAATAAACAAACAAACAGACAGAGTGTTTTTCCATACCTCCGAACTTGAATAATACATTGTCCACAATGTGTAGTATAGAAATACATTACCAAGAGTAAGGAAACATCAAAGTGTGAAAAAGGCCAGGGCGTCCCCCAAACTTAAACACGAGCACACCTGTCTCAAACTAACAGCAAAATTTCTCATTGAAACCAATATCGAAAGGTTAATTGCTGTCAGAAACAAAAATAAAATAGCAAGAAATCAAATGTACAGAAAGTAAAAGGGAAACGAAAATTTACAACGCCTTCCCTGATCATGTGGATGTCCAACCAATCCATTCCACCCTTTCTTCTTAAAAATTTGATACCCCTCTGGAAGAACATGTCACCTTCTTAGGTGGCCAACTTGCTTGCTTCGAAGGATCTTCGTAGAACGATGGTTCCTATATTTTTGACCTTGTGTGCATCGATCCTTGAGGCTTTTAGCAGAAGATGGCTTTTGGAGACATTGAAGAACTGAAGCTTGGGGCTCATGAAATGTTTCAAAAGGGATTGTGATGAAGGAATGAGCTTCAGTACTCACTTCCTTGTCATTGTACATATTTAGATCTGGCAGGGGCGTTGTGTGCTCCAGGTGCTCATCTTTTTCTTCCTCTTCATTGCCATCCACAATTTCCTCACTCTCATATGTTGCGGTGGCTTGGACATGCTCATGATGAAGGTTGTTGGAATCATCCTCATCAATCATGTAGTGCCCTTCAACCATCACTTGACCCTGAAGCTCTTCTTCCTCTATTCTGGTGACTTTAGCAACCAGATATTCGAGCTGTCCTTCTATTCCATAGACGAATAGCCGCATTCTTCACTTCACTAATAGCTTGTCCTGTAAGCTGCATCAAGACTTTGAGAGTGTCTTCCAAAGTTGATTGTGAAAATGAAGTTGGATAATTATGGGATGAAGGATGGGAAGATTGGTCATCGAACTGCGAATATTCAGAATGACGCAGTTCCTGAAATTGGGGAGCACAATTTCCCATAGCTTGAGCTTGCCACGAGAAATCAGAATGGTTGCTCCAGTCCCCGTTGTAAAAATTGGAATTTGAATCAAACCCAGGGCTGGAGAAATTTGTGTTCATTTGCTCGTATGGAAAATTATAGAATTGTCCCCAGGATGGACAGTTACTAGCACTATGACAAGGATCAGAGCAATATGAACATGGTTCATGTGGGTTGAAACTGTAAGGGTGGTTGGTTGGAGCAAGTGTCCTACCACTATGTGAAGCATGTTGTGCAGAAAAAATTACTATAATCATCAAGATAAAAATCCATGCTTCACTTGCACCCTATAGCATGCAAATATCCCACAAAAGAAATGAACCAAGTTTTTTTTTTTTTTTTTTTTTTTTTTTTTTTTACAAAAAGAAAATGCAAGTGGGGTAGATAGAATTCTCCAAGAGCCCAGGCTCGTTCCTAGAAAAGTGAGAGGGGTCACACCGGACACACTTAAATCCCAAGACTTTCCTAGCCAGAACTTGTCTAGACACTTGGATAGCGCCGTAGGACCACACTAGCAATCTCTCTCTATTTTTTTTTTTTTTTTTTTTTTTTTGCTAAAAGAAAATGCAAGTGGGGTAGACAGAATTCTCCAAGAGCCCAAGTTCGTTCCCAGGAAAGTGAGGGGGGCACACCGGATACACTTAAATTCCAAGACTTTCCTAGCCAGAACTTGCCTAGACCCTTGGAAAGCGCCGTAGACCACACTAGCAATTTTTTTTTTTTATTACAAGTTAAAATAACCAAAAAAATAAAAAATAAAAAAACTTAACACAGAAGCACAAACAAATACACTAAAAATTAAAAACTCACAAAATGGACCAAAAATAAATTTTTTTTTTTTTGGCAAAGTTCAGCTACTGATCTGCCGCAGGCCCTTTGCGTTGGTGTGCTCAAGCCCAATTATGTGGATTATCTCACCAAAGCTGCAAAAAAATGACAAAAACTCCTTTTTTTTTTTGGTTAGACAATAAAGTAGAAACAAATAAAAAGAAAAATAAACAAAAATTGGAAGAAGAAAAATCTACCTAAACTAGTAGAAAAATAAAATCAATTCAAACAAAAATCAATTTCCACAAACAAACAATTCCCCAGTAACGGCGCCAAAAACTTGATGTGCAAATTTATTTACTCGCAAGCGCACGAATCGTTTGCAATATAGTGTATGTGCAAGTGCAAGATCATATCCACAGGGAATTGTGTTACAAAAATTAATTTCTATTTAAACTAATTCTATTTTAACCTAGTTCCGAATTTTAGGGTTTGTAAAAAAATGGAAAAATAAAATAAAATAAAATAACACAAAAGAAAATGTACTAAGGTTTTATAATCCACACCCACCAAATCACAACAGCATATTCTAATGTTCGTCAATACATATCCGAAGTTCTCACCGTACAAATCCTATGTATGTTCTACTATGCTTAAAAAATTCATTAAATCATTCACTGAATCCGTTCTTTGCACAAATCACAAAAAATATCCGGTTTAACCAAATCATCAAATGTATCCATAGAACGAAACACAATGAATATATCCAATGTTTTGATAAATGAAAAATCCAAGCAATCAATTAAATGAGACTATTCTCAAATCATCACATGTATCCAAAAATCACAATAGATATCCAAGAAATCATCTCAATAATTGAAAAGTAGTAAAACATTGAAAATATTAAACCCAATAAAATCGGATAGCATAAACTCTCATGCAAATATTTTTCTTCAAATGTGAGGTTTTATCCTCAACCTTAGTTGAAAAATTAGCTTCTCATCACTAAAAATAAAATACTAAATTTTATTAAAAACATAAAAAAAAAAAAACTTACAAAGAATAGAAGCCAAAGAACCCAGCTGCTACTATGTACAATGTTGGGATGTGTCTAAGTGGTGCATAACATGGGATATTTATAGCAGAAAATTAGGTTAAACCCAATTTTTACAAAATGGCACCTCTACCCCTCAAAACCCTAATAAGAGAAAAGAACGCTAGGGTTTAGGGCCATATTTTCAAAATGGCACCTCTACCCCTCAAAAACCCTAATAAGAGAAAACAATGCTAGGGTTTGGAGTGTCTGCAGACGTCAGGAACAAGGAAATTTGAGTTCTTATATTACAGGGCATTTATGATGTAGCAGACATTCGAATTAGGAAAATTATATTTCACAATGATTTGTAGCATTTTGAATTAGCTTTCCAACGCCGTTGATTTCACTTTAATCTAATATTTGAGCTAAAAGTAATGATCAAAATACTATGACTTGTGCAGAACTTGAAATTTAATCCAATCCGATTTTGACTTCCAAACTTTGCATTTTTCACTTTAACACTACTGTTTTCTCTTCATGATTTGCAAAATACCAAAATACAAACACTAACCAAAAACATTAAAAAATAACAAAGCTAAAGGTTTAATAAATGTGAATTAAGGGGGTCTAAATATACAATATTTGGCATTCATCAAATGGCCCAACATACCTTGGACTAAGCTTGCCCTTGTTGCCAAAACAAAATACATTCTGCATTGGTGACACTTTGAGATACACAAGGTCACCAACTGCAAATTTTAACTCTTGACGTCACTTATCCGCATAACTTTTCTGTCGACTTTGCGCGGTAAGCATGCGCTTCCGGATCAGTGCTATCTTTTCTTTCATCACTTAAACTAATTCTGGCCCCAATAACTGTCTCTCACCTACATCATCCCAATATAGAGGCGATCGACATTTACGCCCATACAATGCCTCATAAGGTTCCATGCCAATAGTTGCCTAATAACTATTATTATAGGCACATTCAACTAAAGGAAAATGACGTATCCAACTTTCCTTGAAATCCAATACGCACAACCTAAGCATATCCTCGAGAGCTTGAATGGTTCTCTCCGATTGGCCGTCAGTTTGCAGATGGTAAACCGTGCTAAAGTTCAACTTTGTTCCCATAACACTCTGTAATCTCCCGCACATATAAATCTACTAACCTTTCCATCGAGTCAGTGATCTTGATGGGAAAGAAATGTGCACTCTTTGTCAACCTGTCAACAATAACCCATATAGCATCTTGTCCGCTTGGTTTTCTTGGAAGACCCACTACAAAATCCATAGAGATCTGATCACACTTCCACATAGGCACTTCAAGTGGTTTAAGTAGCACTGCTGGCTTCTGATGTTCAGCTTTAACAAGCTGACAAGAATGACACTGTGCAACATACTCTACTGAAAAATTGAAATGACTTCTAAAAGTAAAGTGTGTGCAACAAGTGTCAACAAAAATTAAAGCACAGCGGAAAGTAAATGACACAAAGATTTTTGCTGATGAAGTGGAAACTCAGTTAAGAGAAAAACCACTTCGGGGCAGCCAAACCCAGGAATTCCACTATTCAGAAGATAAAGCTAGATACAAGACAATAACACTCACATGTACCGATCCAGTGGTCGTACCTTGATCTCTGACGTGTAACCCAACACGAACGCTTCCCAACCAGGTTCACCTACCTGAAGGGTTCAATGGAACTCCTTACCTTAGAGCCGACCTCTAAGATAGACTTCGGTTTACAGCACAGCACACTTGAAAAACGGCTTCAGAGGAGATATCGCGTCTCTGAGCTCTAATGGAATTCACACCGAATTCTTACAGCTCTAAGTGCCTAGGGGCCCCTATTTATAGGCTGGGGGTCAGAATGGGCGTCAGGCAAAATATGCCTGGGCGCCGTCCGGACGGTGAACCATGGCTATCCGGATGGACAGCTGTGCGACAGGATTTTCCAAAATTTTCGCGGAGAAATCTTTCCTGTATAAGAACATTGTCCGGACGGGATGGCTTGATCGTCCCGACGGACGCACGTCCGTTGCAAGTAATTTCCATAACAGGCTTCGCGCGTTCAGACCATGGGGCAGGAGCGTCCGGACGGCTAAACTTCAACACGCAATTTCCATATCTGATGCGTGTGCGTCCGGACCATGAGGGGGAGACGTCCGGACGGTTTAAGTTGAATCGACAGTTACCATATACGATGCACCAGCGTCCGGACCACAGCTGTCAGACGTCTGGACGGTCCATTTTGAACTGCGATTCTTGCCTTACAGAGATACGCATCCGGACGGGATACCATATCGTCTGGACGGTTGATTGATCTTCCCTTTCTTGAAACTTGGAAAGAATCAGTGAACCGTTCAAGAACTGATAGGCGTCCGGACGTGCTGCTGAAATGTCCGGATGGAGCAAGGTGGCACAGAAGCTTTTCGATACGATGTAGGTGTCTCGACGGAAGAGGCACGTCTTCCGGACAGATGATGCTTGTCTGTCTGATGTCCGGACGGAATGACACGTCTTCCGGACGGATGAAACAGTAGACGGATGGGTGTCCGGACGGGATGACACATCATCCGGATGGCTGACAGGGAACTTGAAATTCTTCTTACTCGCAGGCAAAATCTTCTGACATCACTCTGAAAGTGGAATCCATGTTTACCGTATCATTACACATAAGTGATTTTGTCCAAACACAGAATAAGGCCAAAATACTAACAAACTCCCCCTTTGGCCATTCTGGGAAATACATTCCCGGTCCAAAATAAAAATTACTCCCCCTTTTTGTCAGAAATGGACAAAGGGTAAACAGAGTAATAAAACAACCAACTGAAATAAAAATTACTCCCCCTAACGGTCTCAGAAGGACCCAGGAAACATAGTAATATAAATCCAAGAGTTAGAATAAACAACAAATTGTCTCAAAATAACAAAAAAAACAATAAAAAGTCAACAAAGAAACACGAGGGAATCAAACATCCTCTGCCATAGGTGTAGCTCTGGAAGTTCGACGTGCAGCATTCGGTGCAGCAGCCTCATCATCACTGCTATCTGGATGATGGACTTGGAGGAAATAATGAAGGTCCAGATGGGTCTGCTCCACCCTCTTGCCAATGGACTGCATTTCCAGCTGCATGGAGAAGATAGATTGCTGCATGGTGGTCATCCCTCCCTGAATAGCAACTAAGGCCTCCATGACCTGAGAAAAATTTACCTCCAGCTCAGATGGCGGTATGGTATGAGAGGAAGAAGCCACGTCCGGAAAAGCAACATGCATCGCAGCAGGCATATCATCATCGGACTCATCTCTTCGTAGCTGCGCATTGGACTTTATCAACGTCTGTTTGCTAAGGGGCTGCTTGATCTTCATCGGAGGCTCTCCATCAATATTGATGCCAGACTGGAGGATGATCTGAGAGAGGAGGCAGCCAAAAAGAAGACTGGCAGTGCCCTCATCACGAGCCTCGAGCATGACTCCCAGAATATGCTTGCAGAGACAGAAGGGAAAGCGAAAGTGAACAGGATAAACAAACTGGGCCTTCTTCAATATCTGATTACTGCGCCTGGTAACCGGCCACAGATTGTGCAGAATAATTTTGGCCAACATACGATGAGCTGGACCTAGAGCACCAATCTTGATGGAGGTCTGATGCCCCTCACCCTGTGGAACAGCATGGAAAAACTCTCGAAGCTCATCCATAGAGGGAGGAAGCACCACCTCGTTGAATGGACTGGCAGGTAGATCGAGAACAGGTACCCCGATAAACTGGCTGATGATCTGGGGATCAACAGTGATTATGTGTCCGTCAACAGTGGACTACAGTACCGTCCCACGCTCATCATCCTGAGCAACCTCCAAGTTTGTATAGAAAAGTCGGACCAGCCTGGTGAGGACGACGCAGGCACAGGTATAGAGGTAGGTCCACTGATAATGCTGGATAGTCTCATGGATACTGTTCAGCGGAGGCACCATGATATCTACACGGACCACGTTCCGTTCAGCAATGACAGTCTGGTCCATAATCTTTGCTTGTATTTCATTTTGCTCTGCTTCTGTCCTTTGACGGACCCGGCGCTGGGAACTGATGGCAGACATGATTCTGTAAAAAGAAAACCAACAAGAATATTCAAAAAAAAATAATCCCCAAAAAAAATCTTGTTAGGTTAACAAAAATTTTGGCAGAATAACAGCAGTAAAAGGACTATCATCAAATTTAGACAAAAATTATCACAGTCCTACAAATAATCCCAACATGGTTTAAGCATCTCAAACTCTCAATAACACTCCTAATCAAATATTGAAATTCTAACAGTGTAAGAACTGAAAAGAATAGGACAAGAAAAATACCTGAAGAGTGATTGAGAATGCAAAGAGACACAAAGGGATGATATTACTCCAAAAACACCAAAGAAAATTACTCACAAAAAGCCAAAAGGTGGATTTGGTGGGGTATGAGGGAGAGAATGATCGAACTGGGCTATTTATAACCTCTGTGGGTCACCTGTCCGGAAGGAGTTTTCAAGACGTCCGGACTCGTGGGCCTCGGGAAAGTGTGTAATGGTCACGCTCGTCCGGACGAAATAAATTACCCGTCCGAACGATGGTGACAGCGCACGTGAGTCCGGACGTACAACAAGACCTGTCCAGACGACGAGGCACTGCACATGTCTGGACTTCCAGAGAATACCGTCCGGACTACCATGCTACACCCGTCCGGACGCCAAGGAATACCGTCTTGACGCTCCACACTGAAACACCAGAAAAACTGAAAAGAATTTACAGAGATCAAATTTTCTCAAGTCAGTGTCAGAATACGCATGCATAATCAATTGATAACACAATCAGAACGCATCTCAAAAATAAGGAGAGATATAAAAGGAAGTTGAGATTTCAATTAGCACAAATAATTTTTCTTGATCATATAAAAATCAAATAAGCAACTCAACTCAAGCAATGCGTGTGTGTGTGGAGACTCTTTTCCCACCAGGTAAGACTTTCCAAGACATGACAAAAAGCAACTAGATTTTCTAGACATGAGAGAAAATCAAAGACAGATTAGCCAAAAGTCAAACCTTATAACTTGCTAGGGCCTAGACACCCTCGTCTAATACACTCCCCCTAAGATACAGCCCATAGTTTGTTTTACTTGTACCATATAGGACAAGATAAAATTTTACTTGCTCATAGAGGGCAAGGTGAATTTAAGCACATAAGCAGTGATTAAACAGATTTAAAGCACAAAACTTTTTATGAAATACTGCCTGAATCTTATAGAACTGCAAACTGTAGGGAGTGCCAGAGTTTATGGATGCTAGGTTCAACTAGCCTGTGGTCAATTTGTTCATCTTATCAAGGACTTCTTCTCTTATCCAAAATTTCCAAAAGCAAAGAGTTTGAATAGGAAAGATGTACCTTTAGGGGGGGCCCGGGATAGTGCACTTTTTCATCGCATGAGGAAAGAAGCTATCCTACTTTTGCATAAACAGGAAAAAAAACTTGGCCAATATAGTCAAAACTCTCAAATATATCTAAGCAAAGTAAATTAATACCCAAATAATTGAGATATCAAGAGAAAATACATGCAATATCTGATATGCCAAAAAAAATATCCTGCAAATTCTCCCCAATATTTTTTTTTTATTAAAAAAAAATGCAATATGGAAAGAAAACATCATATGCATGAAAAGATCAAACCTGATGATGCCAATACAGAAAAAAACAGTCGCTCGACCTACTTTTTCTGTCTTCCCCAAACAGCACCTGCAATGCTCTCTCAAGAGAATAGGGGGCATAACAACCTGGTTCCTAGATTGCATAGTAAGCACACAATTATAACAAGCAATCAAAGCTGATGCCTTAGGATTAGGAACCGAATCCTAGGCATGAACACCTTCTCTTGCTAGGTGCGTTCGTTCCCCATCATGGGGTGAATGGTCTCATCACTCTTGACCCATACCTGTTTGACTCGAGGCGGTCGCTTACAGGTCTTGTCCTTGTTGTCCATTCTCCTTAGCATACCTTGCATTAGGCTAAGCAATCCTTCATAGCCATGGCTGCCATTGGGCTTCTGCAGCTTTCTCTTGTAACGCCTTGATTTGTTCTTCTTTGGTTTGCCACTCTGATTGGCAGGAACAAACCTTTGCTGATGCTGCGGAGCTTGAAGTGCCGTAGGAAGTAGAGTGCCTGATGTAGCTTTTGTTGGCAGCTCATTCTGAACCTTCGACTTCTGAGCCTGGAGATGTGGACAATTGGGTCGGATGTGACCGGTGATGCCGCAGTGATGGCAGGTAGGCAAGCTTCTTTTGTTTGAATGCTTCTTTGTATTCTCTGCAAAATTATGGTTAGCATTCTTACAAATAACATTGCCCTTACCTTTTATATGTCTCCTATGCGGAGGGACATATTTTGATGAGGAAGAATTATCAACTTCACTTTTCGTCATAGCATCCTACTTAATCCAAGGCCTGTGGGATTTCAACAAATAGCAATTTGGCCTAATATGACCAATTTTCTCACAATTATGACAAGTAGGAACAAACTTACCTTGTGTTCTTGATTCCTTGGGCTTGGGCATCACACAATTATTCAAGCAAGAATTATCCAAACAAGCAGTGTCTACTATCACAAGCTTAATAATAATGGAATCTAATTCAGAATCAGCAACATGTGAAGTAGAAGCACTAAAGTCATCAACAACTAAATCAGGCTTGTTGGAAATATCTGAATGAATACAAAGCATGCTTTTCAAATTATCACTAGAGAATTTTTCCAATTTCTTCTCAAGTGAATCAATAATGTCAAATAGCATGGTATTCTCAAATCTCAAAGAGTCAATCAAAGCATGTGATTCAGACAATTGAACAATCAAAGACTCTTTTTCTTGCTGCACCTTTTTAAGCTCTTTATGAAAAAATTTAGAATGTTGAGCATTCTTCAATTTATTAAAAACCTTAAAGAGTATAATATCAGAATCCTCACTAGATAAAAGAGAAGAATTCATTATAAAAGGTGAAAAAAAAGAAGTCACAAAAGATGAGGATCACACTCAGGAAATAAATACTAAACAGAGTGTACCTGCTTTGATACGAATTGAAAAATTGAAATGACTTCTAAGAGTAAAGTATGTGCAACAAGTGTCAACAAAAATTAAAGCACAGCGGAAAGTAAATGACACAAAGATTTTTGTTGACAAAGTGGAAACTCAGTTAAGAGAAAAACCAATCCGGGGCAGCCAAACCCAGGAATTCCACTATTCAGAAGACAAAGCTAGATACAAGACAGTAACACTCACATGTACCGATGCAGTGGTCGTACCTTGATCTCTGATGTGTAACCCAACACGAACGCTTCCCAACCAGGTTCACCTACCTGAAGGGGTCTTCAATGGAACTCCTTACCTTAGAGCCGGCCTCTAAGATAGACTTCGATTTACAGCATAGCAAACTTGAAAAACGGCTTCAGAAGAGATATCACGTCTCTGAGCTCTAATGGAATTCACACCAAATTCTTGCAGCTCTAAGTGCCCAGGGGCCCCTATTTATAGGCTGGGGGTCAGAATGGACGTCAGGAAAAATAAGCCTAGGGGCCGTCCGGACGGTGAACCATGGTCGTCTGGATGGACAACTGTGCGATAGGATTTTCCAAAATTTTCGCGGAGAAATCTTTCCTGTATAAGAACATCGTCCGGACGGGATGGCTCGATCGTCCGGACGAACGCACGTCCGCTGCAAGTAATTTCCATAACAGGCTTCGTGCGTCTGGACCATGGGGCAGGAGCATCCAGACGCCTAAACTTCAACACGCAATTTCCATATCTGATGCGCGTGCGTCCGGACCATGAGGGGGAGACGTCCAGACGGTTGAAGTTGAATCGACAGTTACCATATACGATGCACCAGCGTCCGGAGCACAGCTGTCAGATGTCCGGACGGTCCATTTTGAACTGTGATTCTTGCCTTACGGAGATACACGTCTGGACGGGATACCACGTCGTCCGGACAGTTGATTGATCTTCCCTTTCTTGAAACTTGGAAAGAATCAATGAACCGTTCGAGAACTGATAGGCGTCTGGACGTGCTGCTGAAACGTCCTGACGGAGTAAGCTGGTACAGAAGCTTCTCGATACGATGTAGGTGTCCGGACGGAAGAGGCACGTCGTCCAGACAGATGATTCTTGTCTGTCTGATTTCCGGACGGAATGACACATCGTACGGAAGGATGGAACAGTAGACAGATGGGCGTCCGGACTGGATGACATGATGAGTGCCAAATATTGTGTATTTGGACCCCTTGATTTGCACTAGTTAGACCTTTAGCCTTGTTATTTTCTAATGTTTTGGTTAGTTTTTGTGTTTTCTGTTTCTGTAGGACAATAAGAGAGGAATGGCAAATTTCATAAGGAAATGACTGGAAATTCAGAGATCCTGAAAAGTCGATCGATCGAACTTAAAATTCGATCGATCGAAATTTTGCCCGAAGTCGATCGATCGAAATAAAAGTCGATCGATCAAAATTTCCCAGAAACTGCTTTTGCAGAGCGCGCCAGAACGCCCAATCAGAAGCGAAAAAGTAGTCCTCCCTCTGATTTTTGCTGTAGAACACGCTGGTTTCGTGTTTTTGGTTGTCTCTAGTAGCAGAGGAGGGTAGAGGAGTCATTTCTAGCCCTAGCTTTCTTCTATAAAAGCCATAGCCATGCCTCCTTGTTGGAAGAGGAGAGAATAGAGTAGTATAGAGCAGAAAATCAGTAGATAGGTTTAATTTCGTGCATCTTGTAGTGTATTTCAGTAGTTTTATTTTCAGATACTTTCTCTTTGTAAAACTTTTCTTTCATTTCCATGGTTTTTCATCATTTTTCTTGTGGTGTTCTTAGTCATGGAAGGCTATTAACCTCAACTAAGGTTGAGGATGAAACCTTTCCATTGATCACACTCACAATCTTGGTGTACCACTTGCACATTTAATGATATATCATATTTGTTGTTCAAGTTCCATTCATTTAAAGCTTTATCTTTTGCAATGAATGTGGTTAGTGGTGGAAAGAGGACAGTTTATGTGTTTTAACCAATGAATACATTGTTTTATCGGTTTGAATGATGATATCCATTGTGATTGAATGATACATTGGATGTTTTGATTTCAATTGGTACTCTTTGTGATTTGTCTATGTGTTGGATTCATTTAATGGTTCTCGGGTTTATGGTTAAGAAACTTGAATGACACCCTAAGCTTAATGTTCTTTGGGTGTTCAAGTGGAAACCAAGAGTGTGAGTTGTAGGATTTGGTTAGGTGGATTCCTTAGCCTTAGTTCCTTTTAATTTGCATATTTCATTGCATCTCTTTTATTTAGTCTTTTGTTCTTGAATCAATTCTCAAACCTTTGGAACTAGGTTAAAATGAGGTTGATTAAACAAGACACCAATATTTGACCATTTCCTTGTGGATTCGACCTCGCACTTGCACACACTATATTGCAAACGATTCGTGCGCTTGCGAGTACTATTTAAAACACACATCAAGTTTTTGGCGCCGTTGCCGGGGAAATCGGTTCAAAAATTGGGTTTTGTTTGATTGATTTTGTTTTTCTACTAGTTAGATAGATTTTTGTTTCATTTTTACTGTTGTTTAGCTTCTGTTCTGCATTATAAGTCTTTTCTTTGTTTTTCCCGGATCTGTTCTGCAGCTTCTGCAACTTACTGGGTGTCCTGAAGAATCAATCGATCGAAAATAAATTCGATCGATCGACAATATATTCGATCGATCGACTTTCGCCGAAATATATTTCGATCGAGCGAATTTTCTGCACAGCAGCAGCTCGGAACTAGGTGAGTATCTCTATTCCAGTACTTCTTTTAGTCCATTTTGTTCATTTTTTGTTCATAATTTGTTTCTGTTTAATAGTATTTTGCTGTTTGTTTAATTTTCTTTTAGTTCATTATAATTCAGTTCAATTCTGTGTAGTTTGCATTTTATATTATCCTCAATTTGTTTTATTTTGTTCTAACACACAAAAAAAAAAAAAAGATTTTCTGTACCATTTCTGTTCCTGGCCCTGCAAATTTCGAATATTCGATCGATCGACCTCAACTCAGTAGGCTGCTCCTGGATAAGATCAGTAGCAGAAATTTTTACCAAAAATTCTTTTTGGTCCCAACTTGTAAGTATTCTTATTTTTACTTTAGCTGCTGTCTTTGTCTGCATTTTTGTTAGTCTTTACATTTTATCTTAGTTGTGTTATTTTTCTTTGATTTAAAAAAAAAAAAAAAGAGAATATTTTGCTAGTAAGGGTCTACTTAGCTATCTAAGGGTAATGACAAGGTGAATTATGGCAAGGATTGGTCAAGGGATTTAAGTGTGTCCGTTGTGACCCCCCTCACCTACCTGGGAATTAGCCTAGATTGTACTTTGGAGAACTTTGTTCCCTATTAGCAAATTGTTTTCTTTATTTTTGTTTATTTGTCTTTTGGTTAAACAATTTTGTATGCTTAGTGTATGCTTGGTAGAAGATCATTGAACTTAGACTTGACATCTTTAGATCCCGAAATTGAAAGAACTCTTAGGAGAAATCTTAGAAATTCTGTTGAGATGGGAGATAACATGCATGCAAATGAAAATGAGAGGAATCGGGGAGAAAACGTGGATCATACTAGGACACTTAGGGATTTGTTTGCACCCGTTGCAACAAATTCTCCTTCATGTATCGTGTTACCCCCAACCAATGCCACTCATTTTGACCTCAAGCCTCATGTCATCCAACTCCTACCCGTATTCCATGGCTTGGACCTCGAAAATCCTTATAGCCATGTGAAGAAATTCAAGGACATCTGTGCCACCTTCAAATTTCAAAATTTTTCTGAAGAGTCTGTGCATCTTAGGCTATTTCCTTTCTCACTCCATGATAGGGCCAAAGCATGGTTGGATTCAAACATGCCTGGTTCCATCACTTCTTGGGAGAACTTGTTAAACAAGTTTTACAATAAATTCTTCCCCATGTCCAAAGTCAATGAGTGTAGGAAAGAGATAAGCTCATTTACTCAAGAAGAAGATGAGAAATTTTTTGAGAGTTGGGAGAGATTTCAAGATATGCTGATTAAGTGCCCTCCACATGGATACGAGAAATGGAGACTGGTTCAATTTTTCTATCAAGGATTAACTCAATCCAATCGTAGCATGATTGAGTCGATGAACGGAGGCGCATTTTTGAGTTTGACAGGAGAGGAGGCGTATAGGACCTTAGATCAGTTATCCGACAATTCCCAACAATGGGATTTTTCAAGCTGTCGAGATAAAGCTGCTCGCATTCAAAAGAAGGGAGGCATCTATGAAGATAGATGCCCTTACCAAAAAGGTCGAAGCCCTAGCTGTTAGCAAATCCATGAATGCTGCCAACCCATTCCATGTTGACTGTTGTTCCATCTGTGCTAGTCCGATGCACTTAGCACAGACTTGCCCATCATTGCCGGCTTTTGTCGAGTCACCAATGGAGCAAGTGAACGCTTTCAACGATTATCGAAAGCAAGCCAGTGGACCTTTCTCCGAATCGTACAATCCAGGGTGGCGGAACCACCCTAAATTTTCTTGGAAGCAAAACCAGCCTATGGCTCAAGGGGGAGTTCCTCACCAATCCCATACTCAATACCCCCTTGGATTTCATCAGCCGGTTCACCATCAAAGCTGTCCATCCCAGCCAGCACCATCATACCAAGCCCCGACTCAAGCCCCTGCCTCTTCTTCACAATCTTCTTTGGAAGACACTCTTAAGGCCTTCATCCAGATTACAGGCCAATCCATCAATGACGTGAAGAATGCTACCATGGTGAACACTCAAGCTATTGCCAAGATGGAAACCCAGATCGGGCAAATTGCTAGTCACCTGGGGGAGAGAGAGAAGGGAAAGCTCCCTAGTCAGCCTGTGCCGAATCCGAAGTTGTAGTTCCATGAGGGAGGATCATCAAATGTAGTGCATGGGCAGGAGCATGTGCAAGCCGTTGTCACACTTAGATCAGGGAAACAAGTGGACAACCAAGTGGTTCACCCAGAGGAGAACCCTGCTGCACAAGGAGAACAAGGAAGCAGGAGCGTCGAGAAGAGAGATGCCGAGCCATTTACATTAGCTCCGACCATAGAGACTCCTCCTAGGCCGTTTATACCTAAGGCGCCTTACCCTGATAGACTTCTCGCGCCCAAGAAAGGAGGAACATTCGAGGACATTCGGGAGGTGTTCAAACAAGTGCAGATCAACATTCCATTCTTGGATGCCATCTAGCAAGTTCCGTCTTACGCCAAGTTCTTGAAGGACTTAATCACCGTCAAGCGGAGGAACAATGTCCCGAGAAAAGTTTGTTTGACCGAGCAAGTCAGCTCAATCCTCCAATACAGGCTGCCCATCAAGTACAAGGACCCTGGATGTCCTACCATCTCTTGCACGATAGGAGTCAGCCACATTGAGAAGGCCCTGCTTGACCTTGGAGCCAGCGTAAATCTCCTACCCTATTCAGTTTACCTGCAATTAGGATTAGGAGAATTGAAGCCCACCTCCATGACATTGCAATTGGCTGATCGGTCAGTTAAGATACCACGGGGAATAGTGGAGGATGTTTTGATTAAGGTGGATAAGTTTTATTTCCCCGTGGATTTCATAGTGCTTGACACCGAGCCGGTACAGAACGTTGGAGTTCAGATACCGGTAATCCTAGGGCGACCATTCTTAGCTACGGCTAACGCCCTGATCAACTGTAGGACGGGGGTTATGAAGATCTCATTCGGCAACATGACGGTAGAGCTGAACATTTTCACTATCAGCAAACAGCCGAGGGAGTGTGATGAGATCAACAATGTCTGCTTGATAGAGGAAATCCTGGAGGAAAGCATTGAAGAATCAAGCATAAAAGACCCCCTAGAAGCATGCCTTGCTCAATTTGGAGAGGATCTGGACTTGGATATACTGCTTGAGCAAGCAAATGCTATTTTGGAGTTTGCTCCTCTGGAGAGCAAGAAGGAAGAGGAGGCAGCAGTACCTGAGCCTCCAAAGAAGGAACTTAAGCCCCTACCGGACAATCTCAAGTATAAGTTCCTCGGTCCAGCAGAGACTTTGCCTGTCATCATAGCTTCGGATCTTCACACCGCTCAGGAGGAGAGGTTGTTAGATGTCTTGAGGGAGCATAAGGAAGCTATAGGCTGGACCATTGAAGATATTAAGGGAATCAGCCCCTCGGTGGTGATGCATAGGATACACCTGGAGGAAGACACCAAACCAACGAGGGAGCCACAGAGAAGGCTCAACCCAACCATGCAAGAAGTCTTCAGAGGAGAAGTCATCAAGTTGTTGGATGCTGGCATCATCTACCCCATCTCTGAAAGCAAATGGGTGAGCCCCATTCATGTCGTGCCCAAGCGAGCTGGAGTCACAGTCGTGCAGAACAAGGAAGGCGAGTTGGTTCCAACTCGAGTACAGTCTGGATGGAGAGTCTGCATCGACTACCGCAAGCTGAACACCGCCACCAGGAAAGATCACTTTCCTCTTCCGTTCATTGATCAAATGGTGGAGCGGTTGGCCGGGCACGAGTATTATTGCTTTTTGGATGGTTATTCTGGATATAACCAGGTCCCTGTGGACCCTGAAGACCAAGAGAAGACGACCTTCACTTGTCCATTCGGGACGTTCGCCTACCAACGCATGCCCTTTGGCTTATGCAATGCACCCGCTACTTTTCAGCGGTGCATGATCAGCATCTTTTCTGATATGGTAGAGCGTTTCCTGGAGGTGTTTATGGACGACTTTTCAGTTTTCGGGTCATCTTTTGAGGAGTGTTTGCACCACCTCACGTTGGTTTTGGAGAGGTGTAAAGAGAAGAACCTGGTACTCAATTGGGAGAAGTGCCATTTTATGGTACAACAAGGAATCGTGCTCGGGCACGTCATCTCTCGTAGGGGGATAGAGGTAGACAAGGCGAAGGTAGATCTGATATCCAACCTTCCGCCCCCATGGACGGTGAAAGAGGTTCGCTCTTTTCTGGGCCATGCAGGATTTTATCGGCGATTCATCCAGGACTTCAGCAAGATCGGCCAGCCTTTGTGCAAACTGTTGGTGAAGGAGGCCCCTTTTATTTTTGATGAAGATTACAAGAAGGCATTTGGGGCCTTGAAGGCAATTCTGACGTCCACACCCATCATTCGGCCCCCGAGCTGGGGTACACCTTTCGAGATCATGTGTGACGCATCCGATTACGCCGTTGGAGCTGTGTTGGGGCAGCGCATTGACAAACTTCCCCACGTCATTTATTATGCAAGTCGGACTCTGAACGACGCCCAGCTGAATTATTCAACCACAAAGAAGGAACTGCTGGCAGTCGTGTTTGCTCTGGATAAGTTTCGATCCTACCTATTCGAAAGTCATCATCTACTCGGATCACGCGGCATTGAAGTATCTTTTTTCCAAAAAGGATGCTAAATCTCGCCTCATCCGGTGGATTTTGCTCTTACAAGAGTTCGACATTGAGATTCGGGACAAGGGTTCCGAAAACGTGGTGGCTGATCATCTCTCGAGGATTACCGTAGACTTCACGGAAGAAGCCGCCCCCATTTCTGAGACCTTCCCCGATGAGCAGTTGATGCATATCGCTCATGCTCACTCACCATGGTTTGCTGACATAGTGAACTATCTTGTCACCGGTCAAATGCCTTTGCATTGGGGACGGCAAGATAAGTCCAAATTTATGTCCATGGTGAAGAATTTTTTTTGGGATGATCCTTACTTGTTCAAGTATTGTCCCGATCAGATCATTAGGAGATGCATTCCCGAGCCTGACCAATCCAGTGTCATCTCCTTCTGTCATGATCATGCCTGTGGAGGCCACTTCAGTGCGAAAAAGACCGCTGCAAAGATTTTGCAGTGCGGTTTTTATTGGCCCACCATCTTTCAAGACGCTCACACTTATTGTGTTTCATGTGAGCGCTGTCAGAAGCTAGGGAGTATTTCACGTCGAAATATGATGCCCCTCAACCCGATTCTTATTGTTGAGATTTTCGATGTATGGGGCATTGATTTCATGGGACCTTTCCCAAACTCCTTCGGCTATCTGTACATTCTGGTTGCTGTGGACTACGTGTCCAAATGGGTAGAGGCAGTTGCCTGCAAGACCAACGACCACAGAGTTGTGGTCCAGTTTTTAAAAGACACTATATTTGCTCGTTTTGGTACTCATCGAGCAATTATTAGTGATGGTGGAAAGCACTTCTGCAACCGGGTCTTCGAACAGCTAATGAAGAAATATTGCATCACGCACAAGGTTGCCACTCTCTATCACCCTCAGACGAGTGGACAAGTGGAGGTTTCAAACAGAGAGATCAAAAGGATTTTGGAGAAGACGGTGAACCCGTCAAGGAAAGATTGGTCTCTCCGGTTGAACGATGCATTATGGGCATACCGGACAGCGTTCAAGACACCGATTGGCATGTCACCTTACCGTATCGTGTACAGGAAAGCATGCCATCTGCCTGTGGAGTTGGAGCACAGAGCCTACTGGGCCATTAAGCAGCTGAATTTCGATCTCACAAAAGCTGGCTCACAGAGGAAGCTCCAACTCAATGAATTGGAAGAGCTGAGGAACGATGCCTATGACTGTGCTAGGATGTACAAAGCACGGATGAAGAAGGCTCACGACCAGAACATATTGAGACGATCTTTTGAGCCCGGTCAGAAAGTCCTTCTTTACAATTCACGTCTGCATCTGTTCCCAGGGAAGCTCCGATCTCGATGGACAGGCCCTTTCATAGTTCGATCAGTGTTTTCTTATGGGGCCATTGAGATTGAGGATCCAAAAAATGGCAGCACGTTCAAGGTGAACGGGCAACGATTGAAGCCATTTTTGGAGTTATAGAGCTCGGAGGTTGAGACGACCCATTTAGAGGATCCGAGTTACTCGGAGTGATTGTCGTCAGGATGGAAAGTCTGGCTGAAGACTGAAAACTTAGCGCTTGTGGGAGGCAACCCTCATCATTTTTTCTCTATCATTTGATTTTCTTTCTTTAGTTGTGATTTTCAGGACAGTGTCTGCCGTTCAAGTTTGGGGGAGCGCTTCTCTTGCAGTGTGCCCAACTTGCATCACCACTTCGGTATTGTATCTCTAGCCACATTGGGGACAATGTGTTATTCTAGTTTGGGGGTGGGGTAGACATTTCTGTCTCTTTTCATTTAATTCTTGCCTTGTTAATACTCATTCAAAAAAAAAAAAATGCTTTATTGTTAGTTGAGCATGGTTACATCTTACTATGGTTTGCATCTCATTGGTTTGTTTAAAATGTTGAATTTTGCATATCATTAAAATCTGAGATCTTTTGACTCATCGTTGGATTAGAGAGACTTGACATGTTTAAACTGTTCATCACAAGCACATTAGCATTTGTTTCTGTGGGGTATGAGATTTGAATTAAAATTTACGTGTCTTGAGATTTGTAGGATGGCTTGTTGATGAAACCTTGGCTTATTGATATATATATATATTAAAAAAAAAAAAAATTCTGCTTAGAATAATATCACCAATTTGACTTCTCATTGAGTAACCGGGCCCCTTGCCTCATTAAGCATTGGGTGTTCGCGTAAAAAGATGAGAATTTCAGTTTGGATGATTGTTTGGCTAGTTTGACTTCGTAGCCTTTTTGACTTGAGTAATTAAGCCCTTAGGGATGTTTTTACATCTAGTGCCCTAAAACCATCTGGTTTGGGAGTCACTGGCCCAACACTCGTTACATAGGTCAATTAGAAAGCTTAAAGGAGTCAAACATTGCACAGCCGACACAAATAAAAGTAAATAATAATGAATGTAAGATAAGCCTTGGTTATTTGACGGAAGTCCTGGGAATTTTTGGATATATGTGCTTTGAGGAAAATCGAAACCCCATGACTCTATGTTATTCACACCTTACACTTTTGAACATGTGTTGTCTCAATTTTCCATCTATGAGTTGATCGATTTTTGATAACATGATAATGTGATATTCATTTTGTTAAACATGCTCATGATGTGTGAACCATGTGTTTGAATGATGATCTTCGCTCAATTGATAATACGGCATTTCAATGTTTGTGGGTACCATTTCTGGCAAACCCTCACGAGACTTCACTCGTCCACTAGGAAGTCCTAGGGGTTTAAAAGGCTTGTTGCATATGCTAAATGCAATCGTTTCTCCCACGAAAGAGGATTTATGTTTCATGCTTTGATTTTGTTTTCCATTTTGTTTTTTGCTAAGGGACTAGCAAAATGTAAGTTTTGGGGTATTTGATGAGTGCCAAATATTGTGTATTTGGACCCCTTGATTTGTACTAGTTAGACCTTTAGCCTTGTTATTTTCTAATGTTTTGGTTAGTTTTTGTGTTTTCTGTTTCTGTAGGACAATAAGAGAGGAATGACAAATTTCAGAAGGAAATGACTGGAAATTCGGAGATCCTGAAAAGTCGATCGATCGAACTTAAAATTCGATCGAAAGAAATTTTGCCCGAAGTCGATCGATCGAAATAAAAGTCGATCGATCGAAATTTCCCATAAACTGCTTTTGCAGAGCTCGCCAGAACGCCCAATCAGAAGCCAAAAAGCAGTCCTCCCTCTGATTTTCGCAGCAGAACACACTGGTTTCGTGTTTTTGGTTGTCTCTAGCAGCAGAGGAACCCTAGAGGAGGGTAGAGGAGTCATTTCTAGCCCTAGCTTTCTTCTATAAAAGCCATAGCCATGCCTCCTTGTTGGAAGAGGAGAGAATAGAGTAGTATAGAGCAGAAAATCAGTAGATAGGTTTAATTTCGTGCATCTTGTAGTGTATTTCAGTAGTTTTATTTTCAGATACTTTCTCTTTGTAAAACTTTTCTTTCATTTCCATGGTTGTTCATCATTTTCTTGTGGTGTTCTTAGTCATGGAAGGCTAGTAACCTCAACTAGGGTTGAGGATGAAACCTTTCCATTGATGATACTCACAATCTTGGTGTACCACTTGCACATTTAATGATATATCATATTTGTTGTCCAAGTTCCATTCATTTAAAGCTTTATCTTTTGCAATGAATGTGGTTAGTGGTGGAAAGAGGACATTTTATGTGTTTCAACCAATGAATACATTGTTTTATCGGTTTGAATGATGATATCCATTGTGATTGAATGATACATTGGATGTTTTGATTTCAATTGGTACTCTTTGTGATTTGTCTATGTGTTGGATTCATTTAATGGTTCTCGGGTTTATGGTTAAGAAACTTGAATGACACCCTAAGCTTAATGTTCTTTGGGTGTTCAAGTGGAAACCAAGAGTGTGAGTTGTAGGATTTGGTTAGGTGGATTCCTTAGCCTTAGTTCCTTTTAATTTGCATATTTCATTCCATCTCTTTTACTTAGTCTTTTGTTCTTGAATCAATTCTCAAACCTTTGGAACTAGGTTAAAATGAGATTGATTAAACAAGACACCAATATTTGACCATTTCCCTGTGGATTCGACCTCGCACTTGCACACACTATATTGCAAACGATTCGTGCGCTTGCGAGTACTATTTAAAACACACATCGTCGGGATGGCTGACAGGGAACTTGAAATTCTTCTGACTCGCAGGCAGAATCTTCTGCCATCACTCTGAAAGTGGAATACCTGTTTACTGTATCATTACACATAAGTGATTTTGTCCAAACACAGAATAAGGCCAAAATACTAACATCTACAATATCCTTCTTCATGCCACGCTACCAAAATTTGACCTGATACATCTTGTTATTGCCAGGGTGGACAGTGTAGCGTGTCTAGTGCGCTTTATCAAGGATATCTCTCCTCAACTCAGTATCACAAGGGATGACTGTTTTCCCACTGCTGGTCTTCAAAGTCCCGCTTTCAATGAGATCGAACCCATTTGCCTCTCCTTGCCTGGCCCTAACCCCGAGATCTTGTAACTCAAGGTCGCTTTCCTGTGCCATTCTGATTCTTTCCATACTCATAGGCTCTACCAAAAGTGCTGCCATAATAGGAGGTCCAGCTATCATCACTTCATCAATCTGCACAAGGGCGAACTGCTGGGATAACTCTCCCATAATTTCTTCTGGATCAGTCTCTTCTTCTTGATACTTTCTACTCAATGCATCAGCTACTTCATTGCCTTTAGTTGGATGGTAAAATATCTTGCTATCATAGTCCTTCAAGACTTCGAGCCATCTCCTTTGCCTCATATTTAAGTCTCTCTATGTGAAAAAGTATTTGAGACTCTGGTGATCGGTGTGAATTTTGCACTTCTCTCCATAGAGATAATGTCTCCATATTTTTAATGCGTAGACCACTGCTGCCAACTCTAAGTCATGAGTAGGGTAATTCTTTTCATGCTCTTTCAGTTGTTTTGAAGCATAGGCCACAACCCGGCCTTGTTGCATAAGAACACATCCCAAGCCCTTCTTCAATGCATCCGTATAAACCACATACCCAATTGACTCCATAGGCAATGTCAACACTGGTGCAGTAACCAATCTGCGCTTCAATTCCTGAAAACTGGCTTCACATTTATCACTCCATACAAATGGGACATTCTTCCTTGTAAGAGCAGTGAAAACCCCTCAATAAACCTCCTATAATACCCTGCTAAGCTTAAGAAACTACAGATTTCCCGTACACTAGTTGGCCTTTCCCATTCCACAACAGCTTGTACTTTGGCTGGATCAACTGCTAGGCCATCCTTGCTTACAACATGGCCCAAAAATGCTACTTCTTCAAGCCAAAACTCACACTTCTTGAATTTCTCAAGTAATTTCTTTTCTCGTAGCTTCTCCAACACAATCTTCAAGTGTTCCTCATGCTCCGCACGATTGGCCGAATAAACCAATATGTCATTAATAAATACCACCACAAAAGAATCTAAGTATTCGTGGAATACCCGGTTCATCAAATCCATAATCACCGAAGGAGCATTAGTCAATCCGAAAGGAAACACCAAAAATTCAAAATGGCCATACCTTGTTCGAATCGCCATCTTGGGAATATCTTCTTCTCTCACCTTCAACTGGTGGTATCCCGAAAGAAGATCTATCTTTGAAAATTTTGAGGCTCCCTTGAGTTGATCAAACAAGTCATCGATCCTTGGTAAGGGGTACTTATTTTTCATAGTAACCCTATTCAACTCCCAGTAGTCTATACACATCCGCAGGGATCCATCCTTTTTCTTCACAAATAACACTGGCCCTCCCCATGGTGATACACTTGGGCAGATGAAGCCCCGAACAAGCAACTCTTGAAGTTGCTCTTTCAACCCCCTTAACTCTGTCGGTGCCATACGGTAAGGTGCCTTGTGAATAGACTGAGTTCCTGGCACTAAGTCAATAGAGAACTCAACTTCACGGTCCGGAGGCAATCCATGATTTTAGAGAAAACATCCTAATAGTGACATACTACCGGAATCTCTTCCAACTTTTCCTTAGTCTCTGGTTTAGCATGTACATAGGCCAAGTAAGCCTGTGCTCCATCTCTAACATTCTTGATAGCTTGAACGGCAGAGAGAAGTGGCGGAGAAGACCGCACTCTAGACCCACAATATGTGAACTCTTCCATGCCATGAGGTCGAAAAGTGATTTCCTTCCTCCGGCAATCCATGTTGGCATTATACTTCGATAGACAGTCCATTCCCAGAATGACATCGAAGCCCATCATGCCAAAGACCGCTAATTTCGCCAGTAAGACTCTCCATTTGAGAACAATAGGACAATTGCCTACATACTTCTTACAAGTGACAACGTCGCCAACAGGAGTGGCCACACATATATTCTGCTCTAAGGGTTCAGTGCTCACTCTACATAACTTCACATATGATGAGGAGATGAACAAGTGTGAAGCACCCAGATCAAACAATGCACAAGCAACTCTACCAAACAAAGGGATCATACCTGTAACTACATCAGTGGCATTGTCCTCAGCTAGGACGTTCTCGGGGGTGATAGCATACACCCTCGCTGGAATAGTAGGACTAGGCTGATTGACGCTAGCCTGAGACCCTTGTCCTCTGTTTCCACTTGCTGGAGTGCATTCTCTAGCAAAGTGGCCAGGCTTGCCACACTTGTAACATACACCTGACCCATATCTGCACTCTCCCAAATGTGGCTTCCTGCACTTGCTGGATCTCTGAAGATTGCCACTACCCTGACTTGCATAAGTGCTTTTTCTTCCCTATGATCCTGCACTACTACTTGCAGCTTGCTTCTTGAATGGTGGTGTAGAAGAAGTCCCCGCAGACATGGGCCATTTCCTACTCATGTAATCGGCTGCTGCGGTCTTAATCCCCATCTCAGCCATGGTGGCAACATGCACCATCTTAGAATAATATGCCACCTTTACGAAAATGACTCGCTCCAGAATTTGTGGCCCCAAGCCACCTTGAAACTTCTCAACCTTGATCCTAGAAAATTATTGGACTTCTAATTTATACAAGTGTGTGTGAACAGTGTGCAACAAAATATTAAATGCGGAATTAAAGGAGAAAAATATTTTGTAGACGAAGTGAAAACTTAATTAAGAGAAAAACCACTCCGGGGTAGCAAAACCCAGGATATCCACTATTCAGAAGACAAAGCTAGTTACAAAGTAGTAGCACTCACATACCCTTGATGCAGTGGTCGTACCTTGAACTCTAACGTGTAACCCAACACGAACGCCTGCCAACCAGGTCTCCTACCTGAAGGGGTCTTCAATGGAATCCTTTACCTTAGGGCCAACCCCCAAGATAGACTTCAATTTAAGCGCAGCAACAACTCACACAACAACGGCTTCAGAGAGATCAACTCAGCTCAATAACCTCACAAAATAACTCTCTAAGCACTAGTGGAATTCAGTACCGAATTCTTGCTGGTCTCAAGCCTAGGGGCCTCTATTTATAGGCTAACAGTTCAAATGAGCGTCTAGCTTGATAAAACTGGGAGCCGTCCGGACGGTGGTCATATGCCATTTGGACAGACAACTGTGCGACCGAAATTTTGAAAATTTCGCTGAAGATCTTTCATGTTTGAGAGTCGCGTCCGGATGGTGAGGCACTGTCGTCCAGACGGTCGCACGTCCGCTGCAAGTAATTTCCATATAGAGGCTCCGAGCGTCCGGACCAGGAGGATGGGTGTCCGAACGATCAATTTGATGCACGCAATTTCCATATATGATGCACGCACATCCAGACCATGCTGACTGTCGTCCGGAAGTCCAGATTTGAATTGCGATACTTGTCTAATGGATAAGCGCGTCCAGACGGGAATCCACATCGTCCAGACAGATGCAGCAATCTTTCCATATTTGTGTTTGGAAAGAAATCCTGAAGCTTGATCGAACACTGACGGTTGTCCGGACAGGCTGCTGAATCGTCTGGACGGATGCAAGCTAGAGCAGTTCGAAGCTTCGCGACACAGAGGAAGGTTCGGACGGGAATCCATGTCGTCTAAACAAATGATGCTTTAGTCTGATGTGCGTTTGGACGGTATGACACGTCGTCCGGATGGCTGATGCATTGGACAGCTGGGTGTCCGGACGGAAAATTCTGGTCGTCCGGACGGATGTTGCTGACTGATGAGCGTCTGGACGGTATAGTACGTCGTCCTGACGGCTAACAATGAACCGAAATAAACATCCTTGAAAACTTCACAGAATCTTCTTGAAGAACATAGCTGAAGAGTAGACTTTGGATAAACCAGCACCCCTGTGAAAGCAGCAACATTACATAGAAGTGATTTTGTCCAACAGAATGCAGCCAACACAAAAACTAACAAACTCCCCCTTTGGCCATTATGTGACAAAAATCACTTGACCGGTTAAAAATACAATCCCGGTCCAAATCAAAAACTACTCCCCTTTTTGTCACAAAGGGACAAAGGGTAAAACAGAGTAATGAGAAAAACCACACAACAATTACTCCCCTTCAATGTCTCAGAAGAATAAGGGTAAACAGAGTAATAATATCCACTGACAAAAATGTTCTAAAATCCTAATCAATAGGAAACTAGAGAATAATCTGCAAGTGGCCCAAAAGAGAGGAACAAAAATCATCCAAGTACCAAATCTCGTTGATCCACTGAAATCAAGTAGCGGAGAGAAATCCATATAAAAAGCTGGATTTGTACTACTTCGGCTTCTAGCTCAGGAAGCCGGGAACCATGGACTGAAAAATCTTCAATCTCTTGATTTTGCGAAGCCTGAACCTGGTTATCTGCAGATTGACATCCTCTAAGCAATTGGTCTGCAAGATAATTGAGGAGATTCACCACTGAACCTTTAACTAATAAAGATTCGAGGGAATGCTACGGTAGGCTCTGCATGAGCTAGGGAAAAAAGCTCATCTTAATCCTGAGACCTTTGGAATTTGAACATCCAATTTCAACAACGGTCAATTTTCCAAAGGATCCATCTATCAGATATTGTGCTGGGAGCTGCTGGACAACATATTCCTGAAAAGATTTAAACAGAAATATTTTCAAAAATAACACCACAAAGAAATATTAGATCCTGTTAGTCCCAAAAAGAAGGTGGTATTATGACAGCTGTCAATTGGATGCCCAAGAATTACAAAAATACAAAGATCGCAATCCAAATGACCCAGATATATCAATATCAACCTAACACACAAACATAATAGGATTTTCATGCACACTATCTCAAGAAAATATGCCAACAAATATTCGAATATTCTAAAAGCACAGAAACTTAAAAGAATAACGGAAGACACAATGAAGATCATGGGTTGAGAAGAGATGTGCAAAGAATGCCAAAATCTCGGGACTAATCCATGAGAAAAACACACAACATGCCATGATAAATCAATAAAAATGCAAAGATGTGTGTATGGCAGAAAAAGAGACGCAAGTCTTAAACCTGTAGAGATCCCGTCCGGATGTGTCACTTAACCATCCGAACGGCTACTGCTAGAACAGTGTACGGCAAGACTGCGCTCGTCTGGACGTAAGAATAGGTCCATCCGGACACCTCACACTGAAAATCTAAAACTAGAGAAATATTTGCTGAAAAATATTTTCCCTAAAGTTAACTTCAGAACACGCATGTGTAATCAACTGATACAACAATCAAATAGCATTGCAAAAATATACAAAGATATAAATGAGAGTTAAGTATTCAATAAGCACAAATTTCCCTGCAGATAGAAATTTTAAATAGATTACTCAACTCATGCAATGCGTGTGTGTGTGAAGACTTTCTCAATAAGGTATGAAATTTACTGATATGACAAAAAGCAACCAGATTTTCCAAACAAGAGAGAAAATCAATGAAAGATCAGCCAAAAGTCAAACCTTATCTTACTAGGGCCTAGCCACCCTCATCTGATACACTCCCCCTAAGATGCAGCACCTAATTGTTTTACTTGTACTATGAAGGACAAGGTAAAATTTTACTTGCACCATGAAGGACAAGGCTTATTTCAGCACAGAAGCAGTGAATGTAAGCATATAGCACAGAAAAATGAAGAGTTACTGCTTGATTCTAGTGATGCTGCAACCTAGAGAGTGCCAGAATTTTTAGGCTCTAGGTTCAACTAGCATGTGGTCAATTTGACCATCTTAATCAAAGACATCTCTCTCATTAGAATTTCTAGAAGCAAGAAGTCAGAGAGGAAAATGATGTACCTTAGGGGAGTCTTGGATAGTGCACATTTTCATCGCATGAGGAAAGTAACTATCTATCATTAAGATGCAACAGGAAAACTTAGTAGATATCATGCATAAACTCTCAATCTTATATAAGCATATTTAATCAATGCACAATGAACTGAGATATTAGGCAAAAACACATCCAATATCTGAAAAGCTATCAAAAGAAAAAAAAATAAAGTTCCTCATCTTCTCCCCAATTTTTTTTTTTTTTTTTTGGTTGAAAAATGAGACAAAAACAACAAGAACATGCTTATGGAAAAGGAAATAACATCTAGTCCTAGCATGTAAGGTAAAACCAAACATGTTCTCATGGAGAGAGGTTTAGAAAAACCAAGACAGAAAAGTAGCCGCCCGACGTGCTTTAACTGTCATCCCCTAAAAAAAATATCTACAAAAGTTTCTCAAGATAACAAGAGAAAATATGGGGGATAAAATAAACAGTTCCTCAAACAGAATGCAAAGCATGAATAAGATATGACAAGATAGAGAATGCAATGCAAACATACCTGACATGCACTAGGATTTAGGAACAAAAATCCTAGGCATGGGAGACATCACCTACTAGGTGAGTCGACTACCCCTCAAGGGGTGAATGGTCTCATACTTCTTGACCCATACCTGCTTAACCTGGGAAGATGGTTTGTGGTTCATGTCCATGTTGGCCATACTCCTTAGCATACCTTGTATTAGGCTCAGCAATCCTTCATAGCCATGGCTGCCATTAGGCTTCTGCGGCTTTCTCTTGTAGCGCCTTGATTTGTTCTTCTTTGATTTGCCACTCTAATTGGCAGGAACAAACTTCTGTTGGTGCCGTGGAGCTTGAAGAGTCATAGGAGGTAGAGTGCCTGATGTAGCTCTTGTTGGCAGCTTCTTCTGAACCTTCGACTTCTAAGCCTGGAGCTATGGACATTTGGGTCGAATGTGACCGGTGATGCCGCAGTGATGACAGGTGGGCAGGCTTCTTTTGTTAGAATGCTGCTTGACTTTTTCTGCAGAAATATGGTTAGCATTCTTACACCCAATATTGCCCTTACCTTTTATATGTCTCCTATGAGGAGGGACATATTTGGATGAGGAAGAATCTTCAACTTTACCTTTCCTCAAAGCATCCTGCTTAATCCAAGGCCTATGGGATTTCAACAAATAACAATTTGTCCTAATATGACCAATTTTCCCACAATTATGACAAGTAGGAACAAACTTACCTTTCGTTCCTGATTCCATGGATTTTGGCATCACATGATTATTTAAGCAAAAATTTTCTAAACAAGCTGTATCTACTATCAAAGGCATAATATCTAATTCAGAATCGAAAGCATGTGAAGTAGAAGTACTCATATCATCAACAATTAAAGCAGGCTTGTTAGAAATATATGAATGAATACAAAGCATGCTTTTCAAGTTATCACTTGAGAATTTTTTCAAGAGATCTTCAAATTCTTTTAATTTATTCTCAAGTGTATCAATGATGTCATATAGCATGGTATTCTCAGATCTCAAAGAGTCAATCAAAACATGTGATTCAGATAACTGAACAATCAAATACTCTTTTTCTTGCTTCACCTTTTTGAGCTCTTTTGGAGAAACAATTTTATCCAATTTAGCAAAAACTTTATAGAGCTCAATATCACATTTTCTTCAGATAATTGAAAGAAATCCATGATAAAAGGTGTAATAAAAAAATAGAAGTCACAAGAAGATAAGGATCACACTCAGAAAATAAATCCTAACAGAGTGTACCAAGCTCTGATACCAATTGAAAGATGAAATTAAATTCTAATATAAAGCAAGTATGTGCACAAAGTGTTAACAAAATAAAAATGCGAAAAATAAATGACACAAGAATTTTTGTTAACGAAGTGGAAACTCAATTAAGAGAAAAACACTCCGGGGTAGCCAAACCCAGGAAATCCACTATTCAGAAGACAAAGCTAGTTACAAAGTAGTAGCACTCACATACCCCTGATGCAGTGGTCGTACCTTGAACTCTAACGTGTAACCCAACACGAACACCTCCCAACCAAGTCTCCTACCTAAAGGGGTCTTCAATGGAATCCTTTACCTTAGGGCCAACCCCCAAGATAGACTTTAGTTTAAGCATAGGAACATCACACACATCAACGGCTTCAGAGAGATCAACTCAGCTTAATAACCTCACAAAATAACTCTCTAAGCATTAGTAGAATTCAGTACCGAATTCTCGCTGTTCTCAAGCCTAGGGCCTCTATTTATAGGCTAACAGTTCAAATGAGTGTCAGGCTTGATAAAATTGGGCGCCGTCCGGACGGTGGTCATATGCCGTCCGGACGGACAACTGTGCGAGCGAAATTCCAAAAATTTAGCTGAAGATTTTTCCCGTTTGAGAGCTGCGTCCAAACGGTGAGGTATTGTCGTCCAGACGGTCGCACGTCTGCTGCAAGTAATTTCCATATAGAGGCTTCGCGCATCTGGACCAGTTGGATGGGCGTCCGAACGGTCAATTTGATGCACGCAATTTCCATATCTGATGCACGAGCGTCCGGACCATGCTGACTGTCGTCCGGACGTCTGGATTTGAATTGCGATACTTGCCTTATGGATGAGCGCGTCCGGACGGGAATCCACGTCGTCCGAACGGATGCAGCAATCTTCCCATATCTGTGTTTGGAAAGAAATCCTGAAGCTTGATCTAACACTGAGGGTCATCCGGACGGGCTGCTGAATCGTCCGGACGGATGGAAGCTGGAGCAGTTCGAAGCTTTGCGACATAGAGGAAGGTCCGGACGGGAATTCACGTCGTCCGGACAGATGATACTTTAGTCTGATGTGCGTCCGGATGGTGTGACACGTTGTCCGGATGGCTGATGCATTGGACAGCTGGGCGTCCGGACGGAAAGTTCTCGTCGTTCGGACGGATGTTGCTAATTGATAAGCGTCCGAAAGGTATATCACATCGTCCGGACGGTTGATAGGGAACCAAAATAAACATCCTTGAAAACTTCACAGAATCTTCTTGAAGAACATAGCTGAAGAGTAGACTCTGGATAAAGCAGCATCCCTGTGAAAGCAGCAACATTACATAGAAGTGATTTTGTCCAACAGAATGTAGCCAACACAAAAACTAACATCCCTCATCAGGAATAAGATATGGAGCATACCTTGATAATCTTAGAAATTCTGCCAAAAATTGCTCCACAGACATAGACCCCTGTTTAAGCTCTAGGAAGTCCCTTGCACATCGTTGCCTTTGAGTGAGTGGGAAGAAACAGTGATTAAACTCTTGCTTAGAGCGTTCCCATAGAATGGGAACTCCCTGTCTATATTCTGTCACAAGATGCAGTTTCTTGGATTTCCACCACTGTTACGCTTCACTACGGAACACAAGACTGGCGTACTCAACTTTCTGCTAGTCGGTACACTTAGCTGTTTCAGCTAACCCATCATAAGAAGTAAGCCAATCATCTGTAGCTATAGCTCCCTCATTTCCATGAAACTCAAGAGGATGAAGTCTGAGAAATAGGGCTGGAGTACAACCCTTAGCTGGAGCTCTCTCAGCTGCCCTAGGTACAGCAGCCATAAAAGCTTCCCAAAACTGCCTAAAGTCAGGCATCTGGGGTGGAGGAGGTGAAGGAGGAGATGGGGGTGGAGGTGGAGGGGTTTGTCCGCCACTCCCATATGTAGATCCCTCTTCCTCAACTCGTTATAGAATTCTACGTCGTCTTGGCTCCATTCTCTTGACTGCACCAAGAAAAGCCACGTAAACAACATTGTACATAAGTTAAATGCATCACCTTATACATGCAATGCACACATAGATTTCAGTAAAATTTCTTCTTATCTGTGTTAAAGCTTTAGAATCCTAAGGCTCTTTTGTATTCTTATACTTTAAGGAAAATCCTAAGTTTCCGCATTCCGATTTCCCTAGCCATCCCTAGAGCTAACTGCTCTGATACCATCTGCTGTGACAATCCATTTTTAATTTTTTTTTTGTATAAAATATTTATAAAACATAAAAGGGTCATCACAGTGGCACGAGTACGTGTCGCTCAACCAATATACGTACATGTTTCATATCATGTACTTGATATTCAGAGTAATATCTAACAGCAGAATAATCATAACACTACAACCCATAACAGAAAGCACATCTAAAAATACATGTGGTCCATACAAAATAGCCATATATCTGTCTAACTGTTTAAGGCTTACAATTATCCACTAATACAAAAGAATGGCTACACAAAAGAATATGTGACACTTACGTCACTAGCCATATAAAAAATACCCCAAAAGAGTGAACTCCATAGTCCAACTCAATACGACTGTCGCAGTGTGCTTCAATCGTAATATCCCAAATACGCAGCTACGGGGTCCTCCTCTAAGTCTAGTGTACTTGTAGTCAAAGGGACACCATCTATACGGTTGTGGGGGTTTACCACATCCATATAGGTGAAATGATGAAATCACCGCCTCAGTACATAATACCGAGACCTCAGTGATATTAAACTAATTGAGTTTTCGCAAATAGCCAACTTTTCCTTTTAGTCTCGCGTACACTATAATAGCTACCAATTTATAAACTTTTGTTTGAAAACCCCTATAGCTTATATAGCAAAGACCGACTATCAGAAACATTTAAAACATACTATGTAGTTGGACTCATACGTAGAAGTTCCAATGGCTTGGAAGCAACTACGTATACACCCTCCTACAATAATACTTTTATGTTGGTAGCTCAAATGCACAGAGATCTAGCGTTATTAACTGTGATATCACCGTGCCTCAGAGCATTACAACTTCATGTCTATGGCACATAGTTGTCCATGCGGTTACTAGAGTAAACTCTGATATCCAAGCACTTCTGACTGATGTACCACGACAATCCATCTACCTACTCCAAAGTCACACTGATATCCCAACAAATAGCGTCACACCCAAGTACACCAAGCTTAAAACATGCCATCTCGCTCTTTAGTACGAGCTTACTATCATTTTCCAAATATTGTTAACACTGAACCCTAGGGCATTACAACTTCATGTCGAAGGCACATAGTTGTCCATGCAGTTACTAGAGTAAAACTCTGATATCCAAGCACTTCTTACTGATGTACCACGACAATTCATCTACCTACTCCGAGGACATTGTATTACTCATACCGAACCATGACAATACCCTTGTATGTCCAAGCTCAATGTTCTTAAATCAGGAAACTAGACGATAGAAGTATACATAAGTTTTTTGCCAGTAAAACTCTTAGGCATACAAATACGTCTAGCATAAAAACTAAAATATTATATATCATGAAAACATTACACAATTTAAACAATGATATGCATGTTCATGATTGTCTTTTCATTCCTTGTGAGGCTTACCTTCCCTTTCATCCTTATGAGGCTTACCCTCCCTTTCATTCTTATGTTCATGCTTTATGCTTTACAGTTCAAACTCTATACTCCTATTCTTTGCAAATCATGCTTTCTTCAAATACAATAAACCAATCAACATGTAATTTTATCATTCTACTTTGTATAATTTAAATCTCAACCGCAGCTCACATTCAAACACTTTAAATCATTTCACATTTCATCCATCATCATTTCATAATATCATTGATATTATTTGAACATAATTGAAACTACTCAAATCAACCAAAACAGATATATTCAACATACAGTTGGTTCGGATTTCTAAAATGCATATATTTTGTAATTCTAATATACATAAAAATAATATTTTCTCAGTGAGTAAAATATCACCTGATTGCTTGCACACCAACACTAACAAGTCCTAGGCTCAATTCACAAAGTGCCACCAAATTCACCAAACTTCAACCCAAAGTTTGGGTAGCCTCAAGTAAGCTCCAATAAGCCCAAATACCTTAAAACAATCGGTAAGAATGTAGATCCAAGTACAAGGATTACGTTTCCGAAAACGGATTGAAGATCCGATTGTTGGATCTTCGTAGATCACAATTTTTCTTCTTGTGGAACTAAGGGCTTACTTCTTCTTTACTTTTCTTTTTTCTTCTTTTTCTGTCTGTCCGAGTGAGGCATTCAGCCTCTTTTCTTTTCTTCCTGAGGGGCCACAGACGTGCGCCACCTCACTTCTTTTTCTTTTTTTCTTCTCTTTTTTTTTTAAATTTTTTTTTAAAGAGGCATGTGCTGCCTCTATTTGACGAAGGGTCGTACGACCCTTCACTTTTAAAGGTGAGGCGCACAACGCCTCATCATTTTTTTATTTTTTATTTTTTTAAATAAAAGAGGCAACGCCTCTTTTGGTTGAAGGGCTGTACAACCCTTCAATATTTTACATTGGTGAGGCGCACTATGTGCCTCATCATTTTTTTTATTTATTTTCTTTTATTTTTCCATTTTTTTTGTTTTTTTTTTTTTTTTTGTAATTTCTTTCGAAATTCCTAATTCCTTTAAATATATTCTCTTACAATTTATTTTCTTGGCTACTAATTACAAGTCTATAGGATCAAAATAAAACATTTTGTTTTATTTTACCACACCAAATAGACTTATTTTTTATTTAATCTTAATAAACAAATTAAATATTTTCTCGGACATTACACATAATTTATATCAATCTTCGTGGCAATGATCTCGTATTTGCCTTCTATATTATTGTTTTGATCTTGTGCATTTGTAAGTAAAATATACAATTATTTAGGTAGATATTTGTACAACATTATATTGTTCATAGTATATTCTAATTAGAAGCTTTGATTATATATTGACAATAAATGATACTCTTTAAAGTTATTTAGTTGTCTCAAATCATTTATTTTCACTTTCCGCTATAATATACTTTGATAGAGTAGTGTTATGTAATGATTTCAGCTAATTAGTGTGAGGACGCTACAAGTAACACTCCAAGTTAAAATATTTTAATTATTTAATTTTTGGGGGGTTACTGTAACGCTCCCAAAATTGAATTATTATATTTACTTAACTTGGAATCTTACTTGTAGTGTATTCAAACTAATTAACACTAATTATCAAAGCATACAATAACGAAAAGCAGAATAAATAATCTGAGTCATCTAACAATAAATCCTCTAACAACATTATGTTTCATAAATAATAGACTCAGAGCTTCCGAACGAACTTGTTAATAACATTAATGACTATCTTCTAACTAAACAAACCTGATAATGTGAGTCATTCGCTCGGCATCTTCATCCTAGAGAATTTCTCATACTATAACTTGCCAACCTCCTAATATGCAAAACATTGATGTGTTTCATAGGTAATAGAAAGTAACTCCATAAGTCCATGACTTAGTAAGTAAATTATTATGAAACTAGTTTATGCAATAAGCCTTGGGTAAAAGTTCGTAACCTTCAATCCTTAAACGTGTTTTTTTCCTTCTCAAAATGGTATGTGTTGTCTCCATTACTGCGTCATCTATAAAGTGCGGTTTATTTTGAAGAGTGATGGAATAATTCTGGTAACAAATCATTTATGTTTCAATGTAAGAAATCATTTGTTATACGTATATATAAGTATTAGGGGTAATTACCTTTTCCCCCCATCAACTACCAGCCATTGTCAACATGCCCCCATGAACTGACACCTCGACCAAAAAAGAGCATCCAACTACCATCGTTACCCACTTTGCCCCCATCCGTCAGTCTAATTCACACAAAGACCAAAATGCCCTCTACAGTAATTAAAAAAAAAATATTAAAATTAATATTTAAAAAAAAAAAAATTGAAAAAGGGCGCCACCCTTAGATTAATTTTTGTTTTTGTTTTTTTTTTTAAAACAAAAAAATATATTAATTTTAATATTTTTTTATTAATTACTGTAGATGGCATTTTGGTCTTTAAACAAAAATTAACGCCCAAAAATGGAATATTCCATCCAAGTTAACGGAATCTTCTGACGGATGGGGGCAAAGTGGCTAACGATGGTAGTTGGATGCTCTCTTTTGGTCGAGGTGTCAGTTCATGGGGGCATGTTGACAATGGCTGGTAGTTGATGGGGGGAAAAGGTAATTACCCCTAAGTATTAAGAGTCATATTCTTCCTATGGTATATTCAGGCCCTTTACCCTTTCCCGCACAGCTTGACGCTATCCCGAAGGACTCTTGTAGTACAATAATGGTGCCATGAATACTGCTGCATACCGTCATATAATAGCAGCCCTACCGAGTCCGACTTCAGATGGCTCACATTACTAGCAAAGTTGTAATGTTGACCCACGGTTGTGACAAAAAAACCATTGGATTCAATACCAAGTATAAAAGTAAATCTCTTTGACCATAGAGTCAAGTGTATATAATGGCAAGCCCATAGCCGTTTTCCCGCATTGTACGATGCGATTATTGTTCATTTATTGGAAGAAGCAAATATTCATTCAGAACAGTTATAAAGATGTTATAAAATCAGTAGGCTCAAAACATATTCTTTTAAAAATTAAAGCGTGCTCAGTCCATTGACATATTGCACATTAGGGTAAAATTTCTTCATTATTAGTAACAAAATAGCTAGCTAAATTAACAAAATAATTAAAATTAATAGCAACCTGGCCATCTAATAAAACTTTAGAAACTTTCATTCCTCCTTAAGTATTATGTTACTATTATTAAGAGTCCAATATAAAAATGTTATAACATGCATAAATACTAGAAAATAGGGTGTGATGACATTTTTCACTATCAACTACCGGCCATTGTCAATATGCCACCATGAATTGACACTTCGACCAAAAGTGAACTACCATTTACATACCAAAGCCCTCATTCCGTCAGTTAAATTCGTGAAAATGCTCAAATATCCTAACTTAAAATCAAAATTGACATAAAATACCATCAAAATTAAACAAATAAAATAAAAACAAATATATATATATATATATAAGGGAAAGAAATGGGGTGGCTGACAGTGGCGACCCTATATTTTTTCTAGGGTGGCTCGGCCTAAAGGGTGGCCGCTCGTGTTGGCTCGCAGGCCAGCCCCCGTCAGCCACCCCCTTTCATTTTGTTTTGTAATTTTTTTAAAAAATATATATATGGTTTAATTTTTTTTTATTAAATTACAGTTTAAGGGCTTTTTTTTTTTTTTTTGTCTTTAAATAGAATTTAATGTCTAAAAATCGCATATTCCGTCCGATTTAACGAGATTCCATAATGGAAGGGGGGTAACGGTATGAAAATGGTAGTTCTACGCTCTCTTTTAGTCGATGTGTCAGTTCGTAGTGGCATATTGACAATGACCGATAGTTAATGTGAAAAAAAAGTAATTACCCCTTAAAAATAATAGCACTTTTTAAATTGACGGTTTAAGAAAATAATTGAACAAAAATTCCCGCATAAATACGGCCCCTATGGATTCTCCATTATTTTAATTTCCATCGTTTGGTTATAATCAATTGGTCGTTATAGCAATACTAAAATAAAAACTGAATCTAAATAATAACGCTTTATAAATAAAAATTCAACAGAATAATTGCACCAAATCTTTTCATGTAATCAACCATTATGACTGTTCTCATGTTTTGATTTTTCCATCATTTGGCACTTTGGCTAACAAAATTTTGACATTATAACAGTATGAAAATTGTAATTAAAACATATATTTAATTTAAGAATTCAATAGAATATTAAATCAATAATTTTTCACGTAATTTGGCCATTATGAATTTTCTATAATTTTGATTTCTCCATCATTTGGCCAACAAAATTTTGGCGTTATGAAAACATTATAACAATATAAAAATTAAAGCATTATAGTTGAATTGAACAAGCAATTAAATTTAAACAATAATAAACATTAATTAAAAATAATTAAAAAGATATTATCGGAGTGCTTACAAAAGCTTACTCTCCCTTTTTTTTTTCTTTCTTTTTTCGTACTTTCCACAACCTCACACCTCTTTTGGTTGTGGCTCACTTGATGTAATGAAGGGGGAGGGGTCTTTGGTATTTATGGGCCAAAGGAGACTATGGGTTGGCGGTTGGCCCATGCTTTTGGCCTCCAAAGTTGTCAAATCGGATTGGGTGGCTTTGGGTTCCAATAAGGTAAAGACAATACTTCTTCTAAAAGGGTCTCCAACCTTTCAACCATGGGTTGGGTGTTGGTTTGGCTAAATGAGCCTTAATGGGCTTCCATTTATCATATTTTATGGGGTTAAATATATTTTAGTCCCCCAAACTACCACCCTTTCTCCGGATGGTCCCCCAAACTACCAATACTTAGATTATGGCCCTCCAAACTACCACTTTTTGATTTTTTGGCCCCATCTGTCTATTTATGCCGTCAATTCTAATAGAAATTGGCCAAAAACCCGAAAATACCCCTCCCTTAACCGTGGGAATTTCAAAGTGTATGAAGGGTATTTTCGGATTTCTGTTTAGAATTGATGGCATAAATGAACGGATGTGGCCAAAAAATCATAAAGTGGTAATTTGGGGGGCCATAATCTAAGCATTGGTAGTTTGGGGGGCCATCCGGAGAAAGGGTGGTAGTTTGGGGGGCTAAAATATATTTATCCCTATTTTATGCATTCTTTTGGCCCAAAACAACTCATACGAGTCTCAAACTAAACCTAAGTTTTTGACTATTTTGTTTCGATGTAAAATGGTTTTCATCGTAAAATATCTTTCGGAAAGTTATTTTTCAGAAAAATATTTTCCATCGAAATCATTTTCTAGCATTTTGCGCGTACGAAAAATTACAAATATTTTTTATATTTTTATTCGATCATATTAATTTTAAAAAATTAAATTTTATTCACAACATAAAATAATATAAAAATATTTTTTTTATATTTGGCACATACGGATTCTGGCAAAAGTGGCCGGAATCTGGATATTTGTACCGAATTCCGGTGAAGATCGCCAAAATCTGGCACAAAACGGCCGGATCCCGGCCATCCTAGCCAGATCTCGACTAGACTGGCCGGGGATTCGGCCGAATTTGTCCAGGATCCCGGCTAGATGGCCAGGGATCCAGCCGTTTTGGCTAGAATGGTTGGATCCCTCTAGGATCTCAGTTAGATGGTCGGGGATTGGGCCGATCCGGCCAGTATGGCCGAAATATGGTACAGTACAGCCGGAATCCGGCGATGGTAGCTGGATGTCACCAGATTCCAGCACCAATCGATGCTGGAATGTGGCTTGTCGGAATCCGGCGATAGTCAACTACTTAAACGTAAAGGTCAACTGCGTCGTTTAAAAGAGGATCGAGTGCGTCTGCCATCTACGAAAAACTATTTACGCTTTTAAAAAGCGTGAATCATTTTTCAAAAATTTAATTAGCATTTTTTGTCAAACGGAAATCATTTTTTGATTGACCATTATTTTCGCCCATCAAACACCGAAAAATGTTAAAATCATTTTTCAGAAACCATTTTAGGCCGAAACAAATGGAGCATAAGAAAGAAACCAATTGGTCTCAAAACTGGTTCACTAGGCCAAAAAACTAAGGAAAAAATTGTTTTAAATGGTTATATTTGGTTCCAATCGCCAAAAACTTTTCTACTGGCCAAAAATACTTCCTAATACTTCATTAAAAAATTCGAAATTTTTCTGAACCCATTTGTTAATTTTCTTCAATTTATTTATTTAGCCAAAAACTACATTTTAATGAAATTTTACTTTATTTTGATTTTTATGGCAATATTACTATTATGAATTTTCTGGACTCAAAATACTTTTTTTGGTATTTTTAAACATTTGATAGGCATTTTCCCATAAATTTCATAAATAACCAAAAAATTCAAGTAAAATCATTCACTTGTTTTAAATTTTTTTAAAATAAAATTATTGCATGGATGAGTAGTCCAAGCTTTCAAATTACACTAACTTTCAAAATTTTAAATTTCTCTTTATGACCAAAAATATATATATTTCTAATAAATCATATAATTATTCTAAATTACTTTAAATTCTAATTAAAACTCTCTAGCGCTCCTAAACATAAATAAATAAAATTATAGGAGTTTAAATAATTATTCCTAAGTTCAAGGTGTTGGAAACCCTACAACTCCTCTCGAACTCTAAATATTTATAACCCTTGAGAAACCCTAATGTACGTTCTCTAAAGACTAGAAGTCTCGTTCGAGCACTTTGCAAAAGGGTTTGGATAGGACATTCTGTGACTTACCCGTTTGAATGAGCATCGATCACAGTTGCGATCAAGGCTCTTATCTACTCACTAGTTTGAACGTCACTTAGGCCGTCCGAACGATGATGCGCATAACACACATATTCTATGTAAAAACTTTCCAAAACTAACCCAAACATCCCCAAACCTCCTTTCCCTATCTCAAACACCAAATAACCAAACATGCATGAATCAAAACTCCATTTAACAAAACAACAACCTTAGTTAATCTCCCAACAAGAACAAAACTCAACATACAATTATCAAAACGTAATGACAACTTTGAATGCTTGGAGTGAAAATATAAAAACTTACTCGTTGAGTTTCTTTCCTTGCTTTCCCGCTATTTTTTTTTTCCCAAGAATCTCTCTCCAACACTCACAAAACTTTATATCAAACTCTCTCTTTGCATGCTGGGCATTTAAATGATCTTATTTTCGCACACTATACATTCATTCGAATGAAGCATGCATGCTTCCTTTTGAACACAATAAAGTTAGACACATTTAATGTGCATTATATTTTGTCGCATCTCCACCTAATCCATACAATTGTCGACACATGGTGATGTCATTCCATTAGAATAGCGTGTTACACCATTCAAACGCTATCATCCACGATTCAAGCCTGGCCGTTCGACTTTCCACGTGCGCTTTCAACTGACACGCGACACCCTTTCTCATTCTAAAAGGAATATTTTGCGTTCGAACATGATGCGCCAGCTCCAAAGTCTTTCTAAGTTCTAAAACTTATATTTTTGATCCTTATGTGATCCAAGTCTTATGAGCCCCTTAGTTCTCAAACTAAATTGACCAAGACATGTCTTTAATTAAATATCTTATCATATTATTCCCAAATTTCTAATTTCTTTAGTTTTTAATTGTCCTGGCTGTTACATTGCTGAAGTGGATAAGGCAACTCCACCTGTAGCTGTGTTTTTGAGTATCTTAATACAAATTAAAAATTGTAATTTTTCTTACCTTTCATTATCACAAAAAGAACCTTTAGCTATTTTCATAACTTCTTAAGTTAAAACCACTCTATAGGCCAAAGAATCCAATATGTATAAGGGTAATCGGATTTTTCTTAAGGTCTAAAATATATCTAACATTGTAAGTGTCCTCACAACCTTATCAAACATCTCGAATTTTATAGTACCTATTCCAATGGCCTTAAGCCTAACCTTATTACCCATTAGAACAATACCAACATTATAAGATTTAAACGCCTCAAACCACTGCGTGTTTAGACACATATGATATGAATAAGTAGAATTCAAAACCCAAGAATCTATGAGAGAATACATACTTGAAGAAACTGAGAGAAAATTTGCGCTAACCTCACTATCAACATACTTGTCATTAACAACATTGACCAAATCTACAGAGCTTTTCTCATTCCTTTTTTATCTTCAAAGTCTTGTTTCAACACCCTGCAAAATCTTCTATAGTGCCATTTATTGTGACAATAATAATACTCCCCATATTTTGCATTTGACCAAAATTCTTCATCCTTAAAGTGACTTAATATAAAGTGAGATTGATTGCCTACCTCTTCCATTCTTCTTTTTAGACTTATCCCTTTTGCGCTTTGACTCAAACCTTGTTACAAGCTCATAAGCCTGATCACTGACATGTTTTCTTCTCATTTCATGTGAAGCCATACAATAATGTCATAACTAAGTGATTATGCGAAGGGGGAAGCGATACCGACAAAAGTATCACTTTATCTTCTTCTTTAATCTTCACTTCAAAGTTCAACTATGTATTCAACATGTTTAACTAGTTGAGATGCTTAAACTGTATAACTACTTCTTTATGAACAACTTTCAGTCAAATTTTTCACCATATATAGGCGCTCTAACTTTTGGCAAATTCTTTGCTTTTTCTTCATCAATCAGAGCATGAATAACTTCATCTGACAAATTAAGACGAATAGCACTAGGAGCCTTGGCATCCATCTCTTCTCACTCATTAACATCAATTTTATGAGGTTTCTTTACCTCTCCCAATAAAGCCTCATAAACTTCTTAGTGAATCCAAAGATCTTTCATCATTTTTTTGCCAAAGAGAAAAATTGTTCTTGCTAATGGACATTTCTACTTCACACCGGGTGCTCACAATATTTACCATAATCACTTTGATATCACTAATTGTTGTGCAAAAACACTAATTGTTGTGCAAAACACCAAAATTATGATGAATAAGACAAAACAATCACACACAGGAATACTAGAATTTACCCGGTTTCCTGAATTTGAGGTACGTCCACGTAAGATAAAACCACTCAAAACCCAAAGTTTCAATACACTCAAATTTCATTATCACACAAAAAAGATTCTTTTATAAAGGAGTTACAAAACAAAAATACAAACTTTCTTAGAAAAATGGAAGCCTTGTTTGTCTCTTTTTTCTCTCTCACAATCGCACTGTTTTTCTTTTCTTTGTTTTTTTTTTTTTTTGCTCCTTCAAAACAAAATAAAAAAGAAAAGAAAAGGGGGGTGGGGGGCGCTATTACAAGGTTCCCTCAATAATTTCTCTCTGTTGCACACATAGAAAAACTTTTATAGAGACCTAAGTCGATCAAAGTGAAACAAATAAGTCGGCAAAAAAGGACTCATTTCCTTGTTGGAGAAGGTCAAAGTAATGCTGGGCCCTTTATGTGCTGTAATTAAAGCCACAACTCAATAGAAATAAAGTAACAATAATTTAAATTGATTTTTTTTGTTTACAGATATTTCATGAAGGGGTCAAATGCAATATTTAGTAGTCAAGAAACTCTTATATAACTAAATAAATCTTACAGTGTAATTATATTTTTGTAGTGGAATAAAATTTAGGGATAAATACCCCATTGGTACCTGAGTTTTACGTGTTTTTAAATTTAGTACCTCAGTTTTGTTTGGTATCATAGGTAGTACCTGAATTAAGGGTAAAAACCCATTTGGTACCTCTGTTAGATTTTCCGTCCAAATTTTAACGGCTCGCCACGTGTCAACCGCTGAGGTTGACACGTGGCACTACATAAAAAAAAATTAAAAATTAAAAATTAAAATCTTTAGAAAATGATTAAAAATAATAAAATTTTAAAAAAAAAATTAAAAAAAGAAAAAATGAGAGGGGTGGCTGAGCCACCCCCCTTGGCCACCATGGGGGTGCCGGCCACCCCCATTTTGGCCAAGGAGGTGGCCCAGCCACCCCATTGGGCGGTCTGACCGGTCTGGGGTGGCCGAACCACCCCATAGGGGGTGGTTCGGCCACCCCACAGTTGAAAAAAAAAAAAAAAAAAAAAAATTTTGAAGGGTTTTGGCCCTAGGGGGTGGCCGAACCACCCCCTAGGGCCACGGGGTGGTTCGGCCACCCCAGACCGCCGACTGGGGGCCGAACCACCCCGTGCCTAGGGGTGGTTCGGCCACCCCCTAGGGCCAAAACCCTTCAAAAAATTATTTTTGGGTTGGCCCTTGGGGTGGGCCGATCCACCCCCTAGGGCCAAAACCCTTCAAAAAAAAATTTTGGGTTGGCCCTTGGGGGTGGCCGATCCACCCCCTAGGGCCACGGGGGTGGTTCGGCCACCCCCAGTCCGGCCGGTCTGGGGGTGGCCGATCCACCCCCGTGGCCCTAGGGGGTGGTTCGGCCACCCCCTAGGGCCAAAACCCTTCAATATTTTTTTTTTTTTTTTTTTTCAACTGTGGGGTGGCCGAACCACCCCCTATGGGGTGGTTCGGCCACCCCAGACCGGCCAAGGGGGTGGCTGGGCCACCTCCTTGGCCAAAATGGGGTTGGCCGGCCACCCCCATGGTGGCCAAGGGGGGTGGCTCAGCCACCCCTCTCATTTTTTCTTTTTTTAATTTTTTTTTTTAAATTTTATTATTTTTAATCAATTTCTAAAGATTTTAATTTTTAATTTTTAATTTTTTTTATGTAGTGCCACGTGTCAACCTCAGCGGTTGACACGTGGCGAGCCGTTAAAATTTGGACGGAAAATCTAACAGAGGTACCAAATGAGTTTTTACCCTTAATTCAGGTACCACCTATGATACCAAACAAAACTGAGGTACTAAATTTAAAAACACGTAAAACTCAGGTACCAATGGGGTATTTATCCCTAAAATTTATTTAGTGATAACTTTGGGTTAATTATGAATAACAAGAGTCCGAAGCTCACTGAAATTAGGTTTTATTTTTCTCTTAGTCCCTCTTTAAGCTAGTTAAATGCCCCATTACCGTGGCTGACGAGATAGGTTTTTTTATTTTTTTTTTTAAAAAAATATTATATTATATTATTTATTTATTTTTAGGAGTGTGCGGCTAAGGGTTTTGAAAGAGAGAAAACAGTTTTTTCACTCCATCTCTAGGCCTGCACGAAAACCAAATCAATTTACCATGTTGTTTAAGGATCAAAAGGTCATTGAATAGTAGTCATTGAGGAAAAGATCTTAAAAGTTCTATGAGAACAGATCAATTTACCATGTTGTTTAAGCATCAAAAGTATGTCTTTCTCTTCATGTTTAGTTGAATAAACAATTAACTTTTAAAAGTTATGACTTGTGCAAAACTGAGGCATGATCCTAGTGTTTTCCGCCGCATAAAACTTGCATGTGATGCATGTTAGTTTTTCAACATGAAAAAATTTGTAGCTGGTAGGTCCATTTTGCAGTGAATCACAGTTAGAGGTATAAATGCAAATGGGGTGGAAGTTTGCGGTGGATAAAGTGTAATTTATCCTATATTTAACGCCTTTTTATAGAGTTTGGACTTGTGCTGCATGTGTCACTACAAGTATAAGGGAGGATATGAAAAGAAATTCAGAAAATATGGAGAGAATTTAGAATTCGCAAAAAAGATTCCAACACGTACATATTGATGTAACACTAAATTTTCTTCTCTATGGTGCTTCTGGCAACCAAATGGAGCATCAAAATACTCAATTCCGATCCCATTGCAGACAATAGTCTCTAGCTACATATTTTGAGGTAAATTCTTGTAGTTTTACCCCAAGGAAAAAAAGAAAAAAGGGAATCCCCTCAAGGAAATTTGTGGTCCTCTAAAATTAGTCCCTTTCTTCACCAAAGCCTCCTTGAATCATATCCATTCACCTTGAGATGTCACATTTTGGAGTACAGCCCAACTGTTCAATCTCCCAGTTTAGCTTTGAAGCAACTCCTTCATGGCGCGGAAAATACTCCTGAAACAGAATAATGCAAATTCTAAATTTGGTGGATCATTAATTGTAACTAAATGTTAGAAAACAAGAAAGTAATTAATAAAAGTTATCAATTCTACCTCCAACTTCTTAACAAGCTCCTTTGGAGTAGGGGCAGATACAATTATATGGCGCGCACTTGGGCTAATGAAGTCTTCCTCTACAGCTTTGTCGATGAATGACAACAAGGAGTTGTAGTATCCATCCACATTCAGCAACCCCACCTACAAGAATGATTGTTCAATACTATTTTTATTATAATTATGTGGAGTAATCAACTACTTAATTAGGATTAATTAATTATTTACCGGTTTATCATGAATGCCAAGTTGGGCCCAGGTTATGACTTCAAGAAGCTCTTCAAGAGTCCCGTAACCGCCTTCATAGAGAAAGAGGCATACAATTTGTCATTGAACAAGGATGATGATGACATGTTTCATTCATGGAATCATCAACCATGGCATATACGGATAAAATCAGATTTTTCTCTTTCTCGGGGTCCAATCATATGATTTCCTTATCTTGGAAAAATAAAAATAATTTTCATTTTTCACTAAATATAGAAGAAGAGGACTAAAGTCTGGGCTGCGGCCCACTTGAGCCCAACCCATTCTGGTGAACAGCCCAGTCAAACTTTTCCCTCCCACACACCGGCTTTTCTTTGAAAATGAAAAAATTACTTGAAGATATAGAATGGGTGGAGCCTACTACTTAGGCCTAGAGTTGAAGACAAAAGCCCAACCCGGTTCTAAAAGCTGATTAAAGCCGGCGCGCGAGAGGAGTATTTGGTAGAAATCTCGAAGAGCTGACAGTTATCTTCTCTCTTTGCTTAATTAATTTGTTGAATGAATGGTGTACAGTAAGGCATATAGAGGGGGAAAGGGATGGTTTGCAGTAACAGAGGCTAAGATAGTATAGAGAGGGGAAGTAGGGGCTTTGAAGGGTTACTCCCTAATTATAACTTATTAGAAATGCAAATGAAATCTATTAATCTTTATTAGTATAGTTGTATTATTTTATAGACTCACAGTTTACAAATAACAACATATCAGTTCCCTGAAAGAAACTAGCTAACTGTTGCGAATCATGAAGTTTTTTCTTCTTTGAAGTAATTTTTCTTTTTTTCACCTAATCTCTCCTGACCAAGTTTTTCCACCTAATCTCTCTACTTAGCTGGAAGAGTTGTTGGAACAACTGCACAGTCCACGGAAAGCAAATGCAACATGGAAGCTCTCTTAACAAAATTTTAACAATATCCGACCGAGATTTTAAAAGCCATATAATATTTGGAAAGACACAAAGAAAACAAGAGTTCTTTCTTATAGCCTTGCTCATCTAAAAATCTTTGGTACTATTATCTCAAGAAATTTTGTGAGGACAGAAAAACTTTTCCAAAGTCTATTCGATCTACCACCTTTGTGTGTATAACTTTTTATTATCATATAAAAGCAGGATCTAAAAACTTTTGGTTGACTTTGGAAATAGAACTAGCTGTTTACTCTCCTTGAATAGTTTCTCTCAAGGAAAGGAATTGTGCTAATTTATTTCCCTTTAACAGGCATAATTGGTATTTTCTATTTCTTTAATTTTCTAGTTGGGCCGCTGATTTTGTTATGAGGTGGGTCAATTAGTAATTAGAAGAGAATATTCATAAGAATAAGAATCGTTTTAGAAAAAAACCGGGTAAGGCAATAAAAGCATCAGACTGCCTCGCCATCTCGGCCTTCCTTTGGTGCATGTCTGCCACAGCCTTCACTTCTCCCACTGGCTCTCCGGTAATCTGCAAACTCAATTCAAAAGAAAACAAACTCTGATGGTCAGTAACAGTGAAGATCATATAACTCGTCAATTTCTAGGCAGACAATAAAAAAAAAACACGAGGAAAACATACTTATAATTTCTTGGTCTACTAAAGAAATCCAACATAACATGTGGGTGTTATCAAAATTGTGATGGTCAGTGACGGTGAAAGATCATAATTTCGGAAAGGCAAGAAAATGTCACGACCAATCAACAGTCCCACTTTGAACCCAGATGGATCCCCAAAAAAAGACACAATTTGTGAAATCCATGTCAATGTAGCCACCACAAAATGAAAATAAAAAAGCGGGCATTTAACAGAGAAGGATAATATGCTCTCTCTCTCTCTCTCTCTCTCTCTCTCTCTCTCTCTGTGGCTGTTCGGTCATTTTCAATTTTTCTTTTGTCACGATAAAATGCTTTAAAGCAATTATATTAGTTGCAAATATACCTCTCTAGGCATGAGTGTCTTGGGAATAACTCTGTAGACAATAACATGACAAAAAAATATTAGTCGAGATGAATTATCTTGTACAATATCAACAAAACCCAAAAAACAAAAACAGAAAGTCTGATTATAAATTGACCCATTTTTCAATTACTACGCAAAGAAAGAGGAAGATGCTCTCACCCAATGACGTGGCGACCACCATTATGGACAGCTTGAGAAATCAAACCCATCAGACCAACACTCCCTCCTCCGTAAACCAGGTCAATATTACTTGAAACCTGTCACAAACCAGACATTACAATACCCAATGAGTGACTGTATTCAAAAATGGCACGAAAAAGATAAACTTGGGTAAAAACTTCCAAGTCCCTTTTATGAAGAAACCAAGTCAAGGAGAGCGACAAAGAGAGAGAGACCCATCAAAATATATTAAATTACTCCAACAAAGGAGAAAATCTTCTTATATTTAAAGCCTACCACAACACAGTAGCTGATAATAAAGAGAGACTGAGGTTTTAGAAGAGCAAGAGACACGAAGCAGAGGCTTCAAGTTGAACATGGTAAATTATAATATTTTCAAGAGACCATCCTATATAGAAGAACAAAGCTCCACCAACACTCAACTAATTTTCATGAAAAATCATTTTGCCAAAAAAATGAAAATCGTGTTTAAATTCAAGAAATCCATCGAGCCCATTTTCAGATATTCTATGAAAACTGCAGTTGTGATGGATAATTTTTTTTGAGCAGCTGTTGACCTGATCCCTGAAAACTTCATGACAGTAAACAACTTTTCTTAGAGAGCCAAGTTGAAACTTGAAAAGAAGAGGGGGAAAAAGGGCCAAATACAACAAAAAGATAGCCATTCCAGAGAGACATTACCAATTCCCTGCCAAGCTCAATAGCAGCATCCCTATAACTGCTCTTCTTTCCTGGGCTACTCCCACAGAACACACAAATCCTCTTGAACTTTGATTGCTTCGTTTCATTCTCCCTCTCCATCTCTCTGGCTCTCTCTCTCTCTCTCTCTGAGAGAACTATGCAAAATTTCCCTGCCTTCAACGCCCCTCTGTTTGACAATTTGGAAGTACTTCGTGACTGAATGTGTGCGAGTGCGTAATATATAAACGGTAGCACTGGCGCACGTTAGCACGCGCAAATCCATGACCTGGTAGTCCATAACTTCACGGACATATGACATTTAATATTTTTTCCTTTTTTCTTTCGGTGCAAGAGAAATCTGAGTTACGGAGACCACCGAAGTATCAAAGGGACAAAGATATTTTAGCCATTTCTCTTACAAATTAACCATTTAATGATACTTACAGTTTTACCCCAAACACAAAACTAACCATTGAGGAGATAGGGTATAAATAGGGGTGTAGAAACGAATAGGTTATAACCGCTTTAAAATCACTAACCGCCTAAGCGGAGGTGGTCAGCAGTTATAGAGTTTGAAAAACTGATGAGGATATATTATGGAAAGCCGATATAAGGGAGATGAAGGAAGAGATTTGGTTATTTGGATTATGTGGTTATTTGTTTGTGTTTTGGATTTGTATTTTTTTTAATAAATATTTTGGATTTGTATTTAGATTTGTTAATTTTGTACCAAAAGGCAAAAGTTCCAAAAATTATTATTTTTTTTTTTTGAAAAAATAAAAATCTATAAAAAAAAGGCCCAAAATTGGTATAAAATTGGCCCAAAACCAATATAAAACTGGCCCAAACCCGACCCAAAATCGGCCCAAAACCAGAATCGAAAAGCGGTTTTAAAACTGCCGATTATTAAGACAATAACCGTTAATCACCGGTTATAAAAATAACCGCCTCCGCTTGCGGTTGCGGTTGGTAAAATAAATAACCGCTAAGCGGTTAACGGTTTTAGCCAATAACTACCGGTTATAACTGTTTGTACACCCCGTATAAATTTGAAAAGAAAATGGCCTACAAATTAAATAAAATACTTGGATTTTCGGCATTAACTAATAATTTTTTTTTTCATTTCCTTTTTTATTCTTTTTTCATTTTGATATTGACTTGATTTTCTTTCTGTAGGCTAAAATTGCATGAAGAATTATATGAGGACGCATTTCATTGACCAAATTAAATTTTCCGTTATCATTAAAGCCAGAGGTGGTTTATTTATTTATTTATTTATTATAATGAGCTCACTCCTACGAGCTATGAGCCATAGGTTGTGCAAAATAATCTTCGCAAGCAGTTGGTGCGGGGGAGATAGGGAACCAATCTTGATATGAGCATGAGCACGCTTGTCACTCTGTGGATGAGCATCAAAGAAATCCTGGAGCTGCTCTATGCTACGAGGCTCAATGACCTCTGAGAATGGATTGGCTAGAAGAGGCTTTACTGGAACACCAAGGATGGTACTGATGGCCTGAGGATCAATTTGAATAGTCTGCCCCTGAACAGTGGTCTAAAGTATGATCCCACAGTCATCATCCTGAACGACCTCTAGACACCCGTAAAACTCTCGTATAAGCCTGGGATACACAGGACATGCACAGTTTTACGAGTATCCCCAGTGCTTTGCCTCGATAATCTCGGCAATGAAATCCAGTGGAGGCCTTATAATATCAGCTCTGAGGACGTTCCTCTTTGCAAGTGCTTGCTTGTTTGCCACTTTAGCCGTAGTGGCAGCCTGTCCTTCCTCTGTACTCTATCTCACTTTGCGCTGGGAGCTGCTAGCAGACATAGTTCTGCAAAAAAGATTAACCCAAATAGTTGCGAAAAAATACCAGTGAGATTATATTAGTCCCAAAAAAATTTTCAGCGTTATAACGGCAATAAACTGGATGCCCAAAATAGAATTTACACATGAAAAATAGCAGTCCAACAACTTGAATAAAATTAAACCAATCCCTGCAACAGAAAATATAAGCAAATCCATGCAATATTTATCTCAACAAAATATTCCAAAAATAATCCTAATATTCTAACAATTAAAATAAACTGAAAAGAATACAAAAGATAGAGCAAAATACTTGGAATGGAGATAAAAGGCAGAAAAAGACAAATGAGGACAAGAACTCGGGAGAAAACAAAAGAAAAACTCACTAAACCACGAAAAATTGCAAGAGAAAAGAGGAAAAAGTTGGTTGTGCGGCACACGAGAGAAGAGATGCGGACTTAAACCCGTAGGGTATCCTTCCGGACTCATAACTTACCCATCCAGATGGTCACTGCCATATCAGCACTCGGTAGAACTGCGCGCGTCCGTTTGTGGCACTTAACCGTCCAAACGACTGACCCACACGCGTCTTGACCTAAGAGTAGGTTCGTCCAGACAGTTCACACTGAAAATTTGAAACTAGAGGAAAATTTGAAGACAAATACTGTTCCCTAAATTTGGTTCAGACCACGCATGTATAATCAACTCATAAAGCAGTCAAAGAACATTTCAAAAATATGAAAAGATATAATTTAGAGTTAAGAATTCAATGAGCACAAATTTCCCCGCAGATAGAAATTTTAAATAGATTACTCAACTCATGCAATACGTGTGTGTGTGAAAGCTTTTTCAATAAGGTATGAAGTTCACTGATATGATTTAAAGCATCTGAATTTTCTAAACAAGAGAGAAACTCAATGATAGATCAGTCAAAAGTCAAACCTTATTTTACTAGGGCCTAGCCACCCTCATCTGATACACTCCTCCTAAGCTGCGACACATTTCTTTTACTTAGTTTTTTAGTGACTGTCTATTTACGCAATGATTTGGTCACTGACTATTTCTGTATGGACAAGTTTAAGAGCAGATTTATAGCACAATAAGCAGTGGATCTTTTTATTATCCAGATAACTAAAATTTAAATGCTTTTTATCACTGCAACCTAGAAAGAATGCCAGAATTTATAGGTTCTAGGTTCAACTAGCGAGTTGGTCAATTTGACCATCTTAGCAAAAAAAATCTCTATCATAAAAATTTCCAGAAGCTAAAAATCAGAGAGAAAAAAATGTACCTTATGAGAGCTTTGGAAAAGTGGATAGTTTTTCATTGCATGAAAAAAGTAACTATATAGCATTAAGATGCACAGGAAAACTTAACAGATATCAGGTATAAACTCTCAATCATATATAAGCATAGTTAATCAATGCATAATGAACTGAGATATCAAGAAAAAACACATGCAATATTTGAAAAGCTATCAAAAGAAAAAATAAAATTCTGCATCTTCCCCCCAATTTTTATTTTTTTATTTTTTAATGAAAAACAATAAAAACAGTAAAAACATGCTTCAACTGTAAAGAAACAAGACTAAACCTAGCATGTGTAGCAAGGTCAAACCTGTCCTCAAGGAGAGATGTTCAGAAATACCAGGACAGAAAAGCAGCCGCCCGACGTGCTTTTTCTGTTATCCCCAAATAGTACATGCAGAAGTTTCCTAAGATAACATGAGAAAACATTGGGGATAAAACAATAATGGTTCCTAGATTGCAAGGCAAACAAAATATGTCATGGAGAAAACAAAGCAATGTAATCAAACCTGATGTTTTAGGATTAGGAACCAAACTCTAGGCATATGCACCCTCACCATCTAGGTGAGTCCACTCCCCCTTAAGGGGTGAATGGTTTCATCCTTTTTGACTCATACTTGCATTCCCGATGGTGGTTGTTAACAGGCCTTCATCTGGTGGTCCATCCATCTTATCATGCTCTGCATCAACATAGGCAGCTCCCAATAGAATTGATCACTCTCAGGCTTTTGCCTTGATTGGTTTGTCTTGGGTTGTCGTGGGTTTGCCATTCATTGGTTTGTCTTGGGTTGTCTTGGCTTCTTCATGTTAGTGCCTTGATTGGTTTGTCTTAGGTTTGCCATTCTGATTGGTAGGAACAAATCGCTGCTGTTACTACTGATTCTGAGGAGCCTGATGCCGTGGGGCCTGATGCCATGGAGCCTGATGCTGGGCTAGAGGTCTAGTGCCGAATGTAGCTTATCTTGGCAACCCCTTCTTGACCTTCGATTTCTGAGCTTTAAGAAGTGAGCAATGGGGTCAGATATGACCAATTAAACCACAGTGGGGGCATATAGGAGGCCTTCTAATGGTAGGAGGCTTCTGTGTGGCCTTTGCACTAGCTGGAACATCCCAACCAATTACTTCCTTTCCTTTATCTGGACAGAGGGATGGAGGCTTGGGAACTCTAGGGTTGACAAATACAGTCTTAGAAGTAGAGGGGATATCAGAGGAAAAAGCTACATACCCAAGTTCGGTTTTATCATTTGGGCTCTTCTAGATAGATAGCATGTGTGTAAGCTTCTCATCAGTGACCCTCTCCAAATGTAGTTGTGTCTCCAATAACTTCTCCTCTAGACCCTAAATCTTGAGCAGCAAGGAACTCTTCTTAATCTTCAAACTATTCAGCTTATGGATTTGCTGCTTGCTAGTCTCCCTCAACTTCAAGAACTCTACATAGAGGACTTTATAGGCCTATTTGAGTTCATCCCTGACTTCATCACTGTGCTCAGAGTAGTAGGATTGAGAATCCTTCTGATCTTCATGTGGAGCCACAAAGGCCAATTTTTTTTGATCTTGAGCAGGAGTTTCGTCTTCTTCTGACTCATTATTGAGAGTTGCATTGTTGGCTTTCCTTTTTCCCTGCTTGAGATTCCCACATTCATCCCGAATATGCCCCTAGCCTAAGCATTCAAAACATCTGGGACCTCTCGGGTCCTTCTTCTCAGCTTCTTAAGGCTAAGATTCACTAAGGGCCTTCTTCAGTCTTTTGGTGAACTTCTTGAATTTGTCATTCTTCATTAGTCTCTCGAAGTTCTTGGCTAGCATTACCACTGCATCTTCTTCATTATCAGTGTCTTCCTCAGACAAGACTCTCGCCTTCTTCTTAGATGCCTTGAGGGAAATAGTCTTTGCCTTATTGACTGGAGGCAGAGAATACTCATAGGTTTGAAGAGATCCCACCAACTCTTCAATCTTCATCTCTTTTAGATCTTTGCTTTCTTCAATGGTAGTCACCTTTATTCTGAAACACTCAGGAAAAGATCTTAGAATTTTTTGGAAGAGTTTTACATTCGAGACTAACTTCCTGAGACTCACCATCGAGCTTCTCAGGTCGCTCATTTTAGTGTAAAACTCCCTGAATGTCTCTTCTTCAAGCATCTTAATTTCATCAAATCTCGAAATCATCATTTGGAGCTTGGCAGATTTAACAAGTTTTGTGCCCTCCTATGTGATAAGTGTTGAATGTTACACATTCATGCCCCTTAATTTACATATGTTAAGCTCTTAGTTTTGTTATAGTTTGATGTTTTGTGTTGTTTTTGTGTTTTCTCGTATTTTACAAGTTTTGGAAGTAAATCCATTAAATTCCAAGATTATAACGAAGTCGGAAAACTCACTTTTGGATAGATTCAAACTCCAAATCAATTTTGAATTTAAGGAAAGAGAAGTTGGCAAAAATGATTGTGTATTTTTCAATGTTTTGGGTGAAGCTGGGCGACTTGTTGGATGGATATCTTGGCATATATATGATAAAAAAAGAAAAAAAGAAAAAGAAACCATTTTTGGAGCTTTTACTGATGAACTGGACTTCTTGCCTCATTAAGCATTGAATGTTCATGTCAAAAAGTGAGAAATTCGGATTGGTTAAAGTCATGACTAGTTTAGTTCTGTAGCCTTTTTTACTCGAGTTAGTAAGCTCTTAGGGCTGTTTCCACACCTAGTGCCTTAAAGCCATCTGATTTGAGAGCATTAGCCTAACACTCGTTATATGGGTCAATTAGAGAGCTTAAGAGAACTAAGCATTGCACAGCCTGACCAAAAAAAAAAAAAAAATGAAAAAAAGAGAAGAAAATAAAGCTCTTACTATTATGCCTTGGTTATTCAATTTGATGGGGATCTCAGTGAATTTTGAGATATTGAGTCATTGCACATTGGAATTAATTTGAAGCCTCATGATTATGTGTTAGTTCACCTTACACTGAATTGAATTTGTGATGCCTCAGCTTGTCGTTTGTAAGTGGTTAGACTTTGGAATTCTATTTTATATTGAAGATGGAGTTTATCTTTCTAAGCTTGTTAATGAATTAGAATCATAATTTTGGTGACACTTAACTCTTTGGAATAAACATGAATTTTTGCATAATGTTTGTGGGTATCATTCATGGCAAACTCTCACGAGACTTCACTCGTCCACTAGGGTGTCCTAGGGGTTTAAAAGGCTTATTGCATACGCTAAATGCAATCATGTTTCCTGCGACAGAGGAGGTAGAGTAGTTACTGTTTTAGTTTTCCTTTTATTTTCAATTATGAATTGCTAAGGGACTAGCAATATGTAAGTTTGGGGGTGTGATAAGTGCTAAATGTTACACATTCAAGCCCCTTAATTTACATATGTTAAGCTCTTAGTTTTATTATAGTTTGATGTTTTGTGTTTTCTTGTATTTTACAGGTTTTGGAAGTAAATCCATCAAATTCCAAGATTATAATGAAGTCTGAAAACTCACTTTTGGATAGATTCAAACTCCAAATCAATTTTGAATTTAAGGAAAGAGAAGTTGGCAAAAAATCGTTATTTTTGGAAAGAATCCAGAATGAGCATGTCTCAGTAATTTAATCTTAACTTTCGGTTCAAGTATTAGATTGCAACAAAATTGGTAGTGTTGGAAACATAAGACAAAAGGAAACAAATATGTTAGAAATAGGTTTTTCCAAATTCGGATGTTTACCATGCCAAAATTTCCCCGCAATAAAAGACCGCAAATCTGTACGAATTTTGGAATCCTTTTCTTACTTGAATGGAAATTTCAGAAAACGAAAAAGACTTGTAATTATTCTATTTGGACTAGAAGACCTATTTATAATTGTTCTAGGATTTCTAGAGCATCTAGAGCTTCTCTAATCCCTATAAATAGGCCTCTAGCCTTTGAAGAAAAACACACACAAACTTTGAGGAAGAATCAAAGGCTACATCAAGAAGGAGGTTCTTTGTAGTTTTTATTTTCTTTCTTTTCCTTTATTATTTTCTTATAAGGATGATTTCCATCCAATTTATGTGTAACTAATACTTTACTTAGGGCTCGATTGAAGCCCTAATCGTGTCTCTTTAAGTTTTTCAATTTGCTTTGCTACAATTTATATATTGATGCTTAACTTGATTAATTCTAGTTTCTTGCATTCCTCGCATGTTTATGTTTGGCCATCATATGCATGTGGTATCGATTTGTTATTTATATCAATTTGGCTGACTGAGTCCTAGGCATAATAGAGTAACGAAAGAACCCCGACACAGGTTCTTGGATTAATCAACATAAAGACAACTGTAATAGATGCCATGTTCCAATCTGAGTGTGTTTACCGATTTCCATAGATTTATGCTTTCTTGAAGAACAACTTAGTAGATACCATGCTACATCCTTCAAGGAAGAAAAGAGTTAAAGTAGATACCATGCCTAACTCGTTGCTTAGGGAAATCAATAGCTTTAGGAGAAGATACCATTCCCTTGTGGCTGGTAAACATTAAGCATCATGTTATGATTGTAGTATTGTGCATATTGCAAATCTTATTGGAGTATGATTAGTGGTGGATATTGAAGCCCTACCTTTTCTTCTTATTATTTTTAATTCAATCTTTTATCCCGTCTTATTAAACATATCTCTTTTAGGAATATCTTTTAAGCTTAATTTACCAATTGTCGTGGGAATGATCTCGTATTTCCCTACTATACTATCTTTCTAATCTTGTGCACTTGCGAGTAAAACGTACAAGTATTTGCCTATTTATTTAGGTAGATATTTGCACAACAATATGTTGTTTCTAAGATATGCCATGCTTCTAGAGTGGTTTCACAGTTTGAAATTCTTACAAATTCAGACAGTGTAAGAGCTTGACATAGGGCATGGAGGGCTTTATCGTTAGCAAGTCATGTGTTTCTTTTAGGAATCAGTTTGAGAGTTGTATACTACATATGTTCCAAGTTGGGATGACTAGAACTTCTACATATGTTCTCTGCTGCATAGTATGCTTTCATGTATTTTTTCAGTTTCGGTGTTAACTTTATCAACTACATTGTGTTTTTTCAAAACAGATGTTTATAAAATGCGTAGCTGCTATTGTAAACGTAAGACTAAAAGAAAAGTCAGTTCTTTGCTAAAACTTAGTGAGTTTTATACTATTGAAACCTCAATATTTTGTTGTTGAGGTCGTGAACTCATACTTTCACCTGTGCAAATGTGGTTAACCCCACAACCATATAGATATTGATTCTTTGGCTGTTGGATCCGCTGATGTAGATGATGACCCCTTTGCTTAGTATATGGGATACTGTGATTGGAACACTTCACGACAGTAATATGTCACAGACTCGTGGGTAGTCCGCATTTTGTATGTTTTGTATATGGCTCGTGTCCCATGTGGCACTTGTATTTTGGAGAGCCATCCACTGTTATGTAATTAGAGTTATGTTATGTAAGCCTTAAACGGATAGACTTGTATATGGCTCTCTTGTTGTAAACAGATATGTATTTATAGATGTGTTTCTGATATTGATATGTGTTCCACTGCACATTGATTTCATGTTATCCGCTGCATAGATGTAACTTTGAATATCAGGTACATATTATGGGATGTGTACCATATGTTGGTTGAGCAACGAGAAGTCGTGCCACAGCAGATGGACTCATTTATGTTTTTTTTTAAAAAAAATGGGTTGTAATAGTAGATGGAATCAGAGCAATTAGCTCTAGGAGTTTTTTAGGAAAAGCGAAAAAGCAGAAGCTTATGGTTTTGTTAGAGTCTAAGTGTAACAAAAGAGCCTTAAGATTCTAAAAGCTTACAATAATGATAGGAAAAGCTTAAATGAAAATTCTTGTGTGCATTGCATGGATTTTGTAATACATCTATCTTGAGAGGTGTTGTTTATGTGGCATAACTCTGTGCAGACAAAGCCATGCCGCCTAGACGATGCAGAGTCACACACCGGAATGTGGAAATGGGGTTAGTGAATAGAGTGGTGGTAATGCACCTCCACCTCCACCTCCACCTCCACCACCTCCTTCGCCTCTTCCCCCTCCACCCATGCCAGACATGTCTCAGTTTTAGGCCTATACCGCTCAATTCATGATGGGCTTCATGATGAGTTGGATGGCCACTATGCCTAGACAGGGCGAGCGCCATGAAACCACCGGCCAACACCTGCAGACACAATCCATCTGTGTTTGATAGAGGTGCTGGACCAACTGTAGTGGACTATGCAAGTAAGAAATGGCCACTGCCATTAAGAGCCCTTGCTTCCTCTTCGCCGAAAAATCAATTTTCTAGTTGTCGATCTAGGCTTTTGGGAAAAGGGGATGCCTCTGCGAGCCACGATAATGCCAGTGTTCCACAGTGCATCAAGTGTGGAAAGTTACACTTTGGGATATGTTTGTACGGATCGGGGTTGTGCTTTTGGTGTGGTAAACCGGGCAACTTCGTAAGGCGATGCCCCATACTTGCCGCAGTGAGTCAGAGCAGCCCCATCGTTGCAAAGTGTAGTAGGTGTGGGAAGACACATCCTGGTGAGTGTCATTGGGAAATGCCTAGAACGTGCTTCAAGTGTGATCTAGTGGACCATTATGCTAGGAATTGTGAACAAGTTACCATTAGACTTCAAGGGTCCCAAGCGGGAAACTTTTAGTCCGGACAAGCTATACCAGTATGGGTGCACTCACTCTCACTGGGCAATATTGGAGTTGGTGCAAATACTGCCAATAGCGCCACAGGTACGATATCCTTATTTTGTGGCATTGCTTGTATTTGGTTGATTGGAGTGTTAGCTATTCTTTTGCCTCTTCTATATTTGTGTAACCGTGCACGATGAGCACCGAACAACGAAATGTATGCGTGACCACTCTTGTTGGTGATGCTAAAACCTGTAGCAAACGTAGGGACAGTTGTCCAATAGTTGTAAAAGAAAAGGCTCTGCCAGCAAAGCTAGCAGTGTTAGCATGGTGAGCTTTAGTGTGAGTGTTAAGCCCCAGTGTTCTGCATGCTTAGCTTAAGTGTCGAGCATGTTTAGTTTTAGTGTCTAGTATAATGGACATTAGTGTTTGGCATGTAGAGCCTCAGCATTTAACGTCTAGGGCTTTGATATCATTTTTAAATGAATTGACTAGCAAAGTGTAAAGTGAACATATGTTTGTCGCGAGTTGGAAGTTGCATTCTGATTTCACGGCATAGAAGAGTTACAGTCTTGTGGGTCTAATTTATGAGCTACTCCGCCACTTCTCTCGGATGTTCAAACAATGAAGAGTGTCAGAGGGGGTATGCTAGCATATTTGGCTTATGTTCAAGCCAAGCTTGAGGTTGAGTTTAAGTGGAAAACATTTCGGTAGTGTTCCGCTATCCTAATTTTCTCGCTATAGTCACGAGTCTATGCGGTTGTGCATAGATTATCTCATGCTAAGCCGAGTGACAATCAATCAAAAGTATTCCTTATTGAGAATTGACAATTTGTTCGATCAACTCAAGGGAGCTTTGATTGACCTTTCAAGATGCCATGACTCTTGGTGCAAAAAATAAAATGTGCCAAAGTAGGCGATCCGAACACAGTATGGCCATTACGAGTTTTCGGTGATACCATTCAGATTGGCTAAAGCACCATTGGTAATTATGGACTTGTTGAATCAAGTATTCCATGAGTACTTAGACTTCAGTGTAGTAACATTTACAAATGACATGTTAGTCTATTTGACTAATCGTGTTGAGCATGAAAGGCACTTAGTGATAGTGTTGGAAGTGCTTGAGGGAAGAAGTTGGTCACCAAACTCATGACACGTGAGTTTTGGTTTGTAGTAAGTGTCCTTCTTGGTTAGAGTTGTGAACCAGAACAGATTCGTAGTTGATCCAGCTAAAGTAAAAGTTGTGGATGAATGGGATTAGACCAATGAACGTTCGGGAAAAATCTGAAGTTTCTAAGGTCTAGCGAATTATTACCGGAGTTTTGTCGTGGGATTATTCACAATTGTTAGGGTCACTCACCGCCCTCACAAGGAAGAATGCCCATACGTTTGGAGTAAAGAATGTGAACCATGCTTCCAAATGTTGAAGCGAAAACTTGTAATTGCACTTGTGTTTACGCTACCCCTAGAATCAGTTAGGTATGTGGTTTACACTAATGCATCACAATAAGGGTTGGGATGCGTCCTTATGCAGCAAGGTTGGGATGTGGCCTATGCTTTTGGGCAACTGGAAATCATGAGCATAGTCCTACTCATGATTTGGAGTTAGCAGCAGCTGTCTGAGCCTTAATAACATGTTGGTACTACCTCTACAGTGAAGTGTGTGAGACCCACACTTATCAATCAAGTCTCAATGCATTTCCACGCTGAAAGACTAAAACATAAGGCAACGATGATGGCTTGGTGTGCTGGAAGGTCTTGATAGCAAGGTCTTCTATCGTGCAATTTCAGCCAATGTCATGACTAATGCACTAAGTAGGAAATCTCATGATGGCGAGATTGACTCTAAGTGTACCGGGGGCTATTGGCACAACAAATTGAAATGGCGCAAATCAATGGAGTGCCTGTCTTCATTATGTCAAACCATGATCCACGGTTTGCTTCAAAGTTTTTGTAAGGGTTGCTGAGCTTCAGTACCGCTCACCATCCGTAAACCAACAGCTAATCCAAGAGAACCATTTAGACACTCGAGGATATGCTTAGGTTGTGCGTGTTGGACTTCATGGGAAGCTGATTGCGATACCTACCACTAGTTAAGTCTACTTGCAACAGTAGCTTAGAAGCAATTATTGGCATGGCACTATACGAGGTTGTATGGGCGCAAATGTGGATCGCCACTTCCTTGGGATGAAGTTGGCAAGCGACAGTTAATAAGCCCTAAATTGGTGCATGATTCAGAAGAAGATTACACGCATTCGAAAGTGGATGCTCACCGCTCAAAGTTGATAGAAAAGCTATACGGATAAGCATCGCCATATTCATGAGGTCGTAGTTGGTGACCTTGTGCACCCCAAGTGTCACCTATGCGAGGCATGTGACGTTTCGGCAACATGGGTAAGCATAGTTCAAGGTACATAGGATTGATCCTAGTGCTAAACACACGAACCCATAGTGTATGAGGTCGTGATGTCTCCTGGTTTGGCAAGCATTCATGACATTTTCCATACCTCTCAGTTGCAACAATGTGTTTGTAATCCCTCACATGTGATGAGCCTCTTCTTATTCAACTGAAATTGACTTTGGAAGAGCTGCAAAAGCAAGTGTTGGATCACGAGAAACACGAACTGAGGACTAAAACCATTCTGTTAATGAAACTCTGTGGTGAAATAAAGTTGTTGAGGAAACCACATGGGAGTTTGATCATTAAATGCAGGAGTGGTTTCCCCATTAATTCGAGTTAACCCGGGTGTGATTGCTTTATCGTACCACCTTCACACATTTATTTCTCACACAATGCATACTCCCATGTGTATTCCTACTAAAATGCATGCTTGTTTGTGTATAAAATGATATCGAGTCCAAATTTCAAGGAAACAATTTTATAAGGAAGAAGGGATGTAATGTTTGAGACACTACTAGAGTGTTTTAAGATGAAAATTTAAGTAGTTAAATGATTAGGGTTAATTAGATGTCAAGAAAATGCAAGAAAAGACTTAGATGCCGCATCCGAACGGGCACTGAATGACGTCCGGATGGGAGCTACCGAGAGCAAACATTTGCTTTTGGAATGGGTATCCGAAAAGCAGCCACAGAGAGGAAAATTTTGCGGCGGAGAATACGTGCGTCAGGATAGCCACTTACTCCGTTCGGACGGCATGCGATATAAAAGTAAAATGAGCGATTTTTGGCTCATTTCTTTGGAATTTTCACCCCTTTACACGATTTTCAATAAGATCCAAGCCTCCAACGTCAAATCTAACTTTGGAAACGTGATCTACGAAGGCCAATCTACGTTTCTACTGATTGGTTTGAGGTATGTTCATAAACTTTTATCTTTTGAGATTTTGGGCTAAATCCTATGATATTAGAGTTTAATCGTTGATATTCTTTAGTATTTGTGTGTTTTGGAGCTTACAAAATATTCCCCCAATCTTGGGGTAGCATTTGGGTGAATTTTGGTAAGTTTCTCAAATCCCTAGTTTCTGGGTATTTGTCTAGATTGGGGTTTTAGTTGTCTAACCCAAAGTAAATCCTATGGGCTAGTGTTATTTATTGTTGGGTTAGTATTTATGTTAACGGGTAGTTGATTGGAACCCTAGAAATTTTATGGGTTTTCCATCGATTAGCTCTTGGGTAATTTAAGAGCTAAGTGTTGGTCTAATATTAGAAAAATTGTTAAGTATTGTGCAATTTACAGTGGCACATTGCGAGGCATGGTCTAGGAAACCTAGTCGAGCTTGTTATCTGCGCAGCTAAGGTGAGTATTCTACTCACTAGGAAAATGATACTATTTTTATGTTCTTTATAGAAATGCAAATAATATATTGTTTTTCATACCAAACCGACATTATATTAATTATCTGTTTTAGATGTTTTGAGTAGTTTCTGTTAGTATTTTGGCCTTATTCTGTGTTTGGAAAAAATCACTTATGTGTAATGATGCAGTAAACAGGGATTCCACTTTCAGAGTGATGTCAGAAGATTCTGCCTGCGAGTCAGAAGAATTTCAAGTTCCCTGTCAGCCGTCCGGACGATGTGTCATCCCGTCCCGACGCCCATCTATCTACTGTTCCATCTGTCTGGACGACGTGTCATTCCGTCCGGACATCAGACACACAAGCATCATCTGTCCGGACGACGTGCTTCTTCGGTCTGGACACCTATATCATATCGAGAAGCTTTTGTGCTAGCTTGCTCCGTCCGGACGTTTCAGCAGCACGTCCGGACGCCTATCAGTTCTCGAACGGTTCACTGATTCTTTCCAAGTTTCAAGAAAGGGAAGATCAATCAACCGTCCCAACGATGTGGTATCCCGTCCGGACGCGTGTCTCCGTAAGGCAAGAATCACAGTTCAAAATTGACCTTTCGGACGTCTGACAGCTGTGGTCCGGATGCTGGTGCATCGTATATGGTAACTGCCGATTCGACTTCAAATGTCCGGACGTCTCCCCCTCATGGTCCAGACGCACGCGCATCAGATATGGAAATTACGTGTTGAAGTTTAGCCGTCCGGACGCTCCTGCCCCATGGTCCGGACGCGCGAAGCCTGTTATGGAAATTACTTGCAGCGGACGTGCGTCCGTCCGAACAATCAAGCCATCCCGTCCGGACGATGTTCTTATACAGGAAAGATTTCTTCGCGAAAATTTCAGAAAATCCTGTCGCACAGTTGTCTGTCTGGACGGCCATGGTTCACCGTCCGGACGGCCCCCAGGCATATTTTGCCTGACGCCCATTCTGAACCTAGCCTATAAATAGGGGCCTCTAGGCACTTAGAGCTGCAAGAATTCGTTGTGAATTCTATTAGAGCTCAGAGACGTGATATTTCCTCTGAAGCCATTTTTCAAGTGGTTGTGCTATAAACCGAAGTCTATCTTAGAGGTCGGCTCTAAGGTAAGGAGTTCCATTGAAGACCCCTTCAGGTAGGTGAACCTAGTTGGGAAGCGTTCGTGTTGGGTTACACGTCAGAGATCAAGGTACGACCACTGCATCGGTACAGTGGTCGTACCTTGATCTCTGACATGTAACCCAACACGAATGCTTCCCAACTAGGTTCACCTACATGAAGGGGTCTTCAATGGAACTCCTTACCTTAGAGCTGACCTCTAAGATAGACTTCGGTTTACAGCACAACACATTTGTAAAATGGCTTCAGAGGGATTGATGACTTCTCTGAGCTCTAATGGAATTCACACCGAATTCTTGCAGTTCTCAGTGCCTAGGGGCTTCTATTTATAGGTTGGAGGCTCAAATGAGCGTCAGGAAAAATATACCTGGGCACTGTCCGGACGGTGGACATGGGCCGTCCGGACAGACAACTGTGCGAACAGATTTTCCAAAATTTCCTCGGAGAAATCTTTCCTGTTTAAGGACATCATCCGAACGGGATGGCACATCGTCCGGACGGTCGCACGTCCGCTGCAAGTAATTTCCTTATATGGCTCTCGAGTGTCCGGACCATGGGGGATGAGCGTCCGGACGACTATTCTTCAACACGCAATTTCCATATCGGTAATGCGCGCGTCCGGACCATGATAGGCAGTTGTCCGGACGGTTGAAGTCGAATCAGCAATTTCCTTCTTTGATGCACGCGCGTCTTGACCACAGCTGTCAGACGTCCGAACGGTCATATTTGAATTATGATTCTTGCCATACGGAGACGCGAGTCCGGACGGGATACCACATTGTCCAGACGGTTGATTGATCTTCCATTTCTTGGAACTTCGAAAGAAATCAGAAACTGATCGAGTGCTGAGAGGCGTCTGGACATGCTGCTGAAACGTCCGGACGGATGCAAGCTGGCACAGAAACTTCTCGATATAGTATGGGGTCCGGACGGAATGAACACTTCGTCCGGATAGATGATGCTGGTCTGCCTAGCATCCAGACGGGATGACACGTCGTCCGGACGGATGGAACAGTGGACAGATGGGCGTCCGGACGGGATGGCTCGATCGTCCGGACGGCTGACAGGGAACTTGAATTCTTCTAACTTGCAGACTCTGAATAGTGAAATCCCTGTTTATAGCATCTTTACATTTAAGTGATTTTGTCCAAACACAGAATGAGGCCAAAATACTAACAATTTATCTCAAACATATTCCAAAATATATCTTAAGAATCTAAAAGTTAAAAAGAACTGAAAAGAATGCAAAAGATAGAGCAAAGTACTTGGAATGGAGAGAAAAAGCACAAAATGACAAAAGAATATGAAAAATTCGTGAGAAGGCACGAGAAATCCGTCAGGTCCTATCCGGACATGTGGGCTCCATCTTCGTCCGGACTCCAAGGGAGATCCGTCCGGACGTCGATGTAGACCGTCCGGACGCTCCACACTGAAACACCAGAAAAGCTGAGGAAAATTTAAAGAGATCAAATTTCCTCAAGTCAGTGTTAGAACACACATGTATAATCAACTGATAACACAATCAGAGAGCATCTCAGAAACTAAACAGAGATATAAATGAGAATTGAGATTTCATTTAGCACAAATAGTTTTCCTGAAAATAGAAAAATCAAGTAGGCAACTCAACTCATGCAATGCGTGTGTGTGTGGAGGCTAAACCGACAAAGTTTGAAAAATCATGACAAGAGCAGCCGGATTTCCTAAAGAAGAGAGACAATCCGTGATAGATTAGCCAAAAGTCAAACCTTACTTTTGCTAGGGCCTAGCCATCCTCATCTGATACACTCCCCCTGAGATACAGCACCAGATTATTTTACTTCTACCATAAAGGACAAGATAAAATTTTTACTTGCTCATACAGGGCAAGGTATATTGCAAATTCAGTACATAAGCAGTGAATAGACAATTTTTATAGCACAAAATTCATACGAATAACTGCTCAATTCTTATGGTGCTGTAGGCTAGAGGAAATGCCAAAATTTATAGATGCTAGGTTCAACTAGCCTGTGGTCAATTTAACCATCTTATCACAAACCTCTTCTCTTATTCAGAATTTCTAGAAGCAAATAGTCAGAGAAGGAATGATGTACCTTTAAGGAGTCTCGGATAGTGCACTTGTTCATCGCGTGAGGAGCTATCCTACTTTTGCACAACCAGGAAAACTAACTTGGCCAAAATAATCATATACTCTCAAATGTATCTAAGCAAAGTAAATTAATGCTCACAGAATTGAGATATCAGGTAAAGATACATACAATATCTAATAAGCCAAGAAGAAAAAGTCCTGCAAATTCTCCCTAAAATACCCTTTTTTATTTTTATTTTTTTTATTATTAAAAAAAACAAACAAAACATGCAATATGGAAATGACATCATATGCAAAGGTAAGATCACACTTGTAACTGCTCAAAGATGCCAGTACAGAAAAACAGTCGCTCGACCTGCTTTTTCTGTCTTCCCCAATAGATACCTGCAAAGTTCTCTCAAGAGAAACAGGGGGCACAACAAGCTAGTTCCTAGATTGCATAACAAGCACATAAATATAACATAAAAGGTACAAGCAATCAAACCTAATACCTTAGGATTAGGAACCAAATCCTAGGAATGAACAACCGAACCTGCTAGGTGCGTCGGTTCCCCTTCCTGGGGTAACTGCCCTTCTCAGCCTAAGTTTGCCTTCCAGTGGGTGGTTGCTGACAAGACTGCATCATCAACTCCATCATGTTTTGCATCCAGACAGGAGGCTCACTGGAGTATTGCTCTTGAGGCCTTCTCAAATGCTTGGGTTTGCTCTTGTAAGTGCCTCTGTAATTGGCTGGTACAAACCGCTGCTGAGGTCGCTGATGCTGAGGAGCATGAGACCAAGGGGCTTGATACTGATGCCTTGATACTTGTCCCCATGGTACTTGATAGGATGCCTGATGCTGAGCCGCAGGTCTAGCGCCATAATGAGCTTGTCTTGGCGCTTCTTTCTTGGCTTTGGCCTTTTGAGCTTTCAAGATGGAGCACTGAGGCCGAACATGCCCACTGAGACCGCAGTGATGGCAAATAGGAAGTCTTCTGATGGAATGAGGCTGCTGAGTGCCTGGACCATCATCATTGACCTTTTCCTTCTGTTTATCTTCAACAGCGCGAGGAAGCTCTGGGACTGTAGGCTTTACAAATACAGTCTTTGAGGAAGAAGGAATATCAGAAGAGGAAGCTACATACCCGAGACCAGTCTTGTCATTTGGGCTCTTCTGGATGGACAGCATACGAGTCAACTTCTCATCAGAGACTCTCTCTAGTTGGAGCTGTGTCTCTAGTAGCTTTTCCTCCAGCTCTTGTACTTTGTGCAGCAGTGAACTCTTCTCGGTCTGCAAATTGTTCAGATCATTCAGGTGCTGCTTTCGGCCTTCCCTCAGCTTCTCAAACTCTTTGTAGAGTGTCTTGTTGGCCTCTTGAGCTCTACTCATTATCACTATGTGAGTATATGAGTCTTCTTCTTCAATATATGGGGCTACAAAGGCCAGGAATTTGTCAGACTCCGGAGCATTTTCTTCTGACTCATCACTGAGAGTCACATTGTATGCCTTCCCCTTGCCCTTCTTAAGATTCCCGCAGTCGGCCCGGATATGTCCATAGCCTGAGCATTCAAAACATCGGGGTCCTCTGGGATCTTTCTTCTCTTCTTCCTCTGGTTCAGCTTCTCTGAGAGGTTTCTTTTATTTTTCAGAAAACTTCTTCTTGAACCGATCATCTTTCATCAGTCTTATGAAATTTTTGGCTAACATAGCCACAACCTTTTCTTCATCCTCAGAGTCTTCTTCAGAGGAGGAAAACCTTCTTCTTAGAAGCCTTTAGAGCAATGGTCTTTAATTTCTTGACCGGGGGCAGAGACAACTCATATGTTTGAAGAGATCCCACCAGCTCTTCAATCTTCATTTCTTCAAGATCCTTGCTTTCCTCAATAGTCGTTACCTTGATCCTGAAACGCTCGGGCAAAGATCTGAGAATTTTTTGGATGAGTTTTACATCCGAGATAGGTTTCCCAAGACTCACCATGGAGTTCCTCAGGTCACTTATTTTGGAGTAAAACTCTCCAAATGTCTCTTCCACTAACATCTTAATTCCTTCAAATTTTGAAATCAACATTTGAAGTTTGGCAGATTTTACAAGTTTTGTGCCTTCATATGTTGTTTCCAAAATTTTCCATGCTGCTTTGGCTGATTCGCAATTGGAAATTTTAGCAAATTCAGATGGAGAAAGTGCTTGGCATAGAGCATGGAGGGCTTTATCAATTGAAAGACGAGCGTTCTTTTGAGGGACTAGTTCAGGTGTTGCATCCTCTGGTTTAGTCCAACCAGTTTCAACAATACCCCAACAGTAAATAGATTTCAAAAAGAAACGCATACGTGCCTTCCAATAGCCATAGTTCGTACCATCAAAGGCAGGAACATAATTAAGAGTTTGAGACATATCAAAATATAGAAGTCAAAAAAAATAACACTCAAGAAATTAATCTTCTCACAGTGTACCAAGCTTTGATACCAATTGAAAAATTGAATTGACTTCTAAAAATAAAGTGTGTGCATAAGTGTCAACAAAAATTAAAGCACAGCGGAAAGTAAATGACACACAGATTTTTGTTGACGAAGTGGAAACTCAGTTAAGAGAAAAACCACTTCGGGGTAGCCAAACCCAGGAATTCCACTATTCAGAAGACATAGCTAGACACAAGAGAGTAACACTCACAAGTACCGATGCAGTGGTCGTACCTTGATCTCTGACGTGTAACCCAACACGAATGCTTCCCAACTAGGTTCACCTACCTGAAGGGGTCTTCAATGGAACTCCTTACCTTAGAGCTGACCTCTAAGATAGACTTCGGTTTACAGCACAGCACACTTGTAAAACGGCTTCAGAGGGATTGATGACTTCTCTGAGCTCTAGTGGAATTCACACCGAATTCTTGCAGTTCTCAGTGCCCAGGGGCCTCTATTTATAGGCTGGAGGCTCAAATGAGCGTCAGGCAAAATATACCTGGGCACCGTCCGGACGGTGGACATGGACCGTCCGGACGGACAACTGTGCGAACAGATTTTCCAAAATTTCCGTGGAGAAATCTTTCCTGTTTAAGGACATCGTCCAGACGGGATGGCACATCGTTTGGACGGTCACACATCCGCTGCAAGTAATTTCCTTATAAGGCTCTCGAGCGTCCGGATTATGGGGGATGAGCGTTCGGACGGCTATTCTTCAACACGCAATTTCCATATCGGTAATGTGCGTGTCCGGACCATGATAGGCAGTTGTCCAGATGGTTGAAGTCGAATCGGCAATTTCCTTCTTTGATGGACGCGCGTCTTGACCACAGTTGTCAAACGTCCGGACGGTCATATTTGAATTGCGATTCTTGCCATACGGAGACGCGAGTCTGGACGGGATACCACATTGTCCGGACGGTTGATTGATCTTCCCTTTCTTGGAACTTGGAAAGAAATCAGAAATTGATCGAGTCCTGAGAGGCATCCGGACATGCTGCTGAAACGTCCGGACGGATGCAAGCTGGTACAGAAACTTCTTGATATAGTTTGGGGTCCGGACGGAATGAACACTTCGTCTGGACGGATGATGCTGGTCTGTCTAGCGTCCGAACGGGATGAAACGTCGTCCGGACGGATGGAACATTGGACAGATGGGCGTCCGGATGGGATGGGTCGATCGTCCGGACGGCTGACAGGGAACTTGAATTCTTCTGACTTGCAGACTCTGAATAGTGGAATCCCTGTTTACAGCATCTTTACACTTAAGTTGATTTTGTCCAAACACAGAATGATGCCAAAATACTAACAATTTATCTCAAACATATTCCAAAATATATCTTAAGAATCTAACAGCTAAAAAGAACTGAAAAGAATGCAAAAGATAGAGCAAAATACTTGGAATGGAGAGAAAAAGCACAAAATGACAAAAGAGGACGAAAAACTCGTGAGAAGGTACGAGAAATCCGCACAAAAAGCCAAAAACTAAAGAGAAAAAATGTGAAAAAGGGCTTGTGCAGCGGTAGGAGAGAAAGAGATACGGAATTAAACCTGTAGGGTATCCGTCCGGACTGACACTGCCAAATCAGCAATCGGTAGAACTGCGCACATCCGGACGTGTCACTTAACCGTCCGGACAACTAAACCGCACACGTTCGGACGGTTCACACTGAAAATCTAAAACTGGATGAAAATTTGCCGAAAAAGATTGGTCCCTAAAGTTATCTTCAGAACACGCATTGTATGATCAACTGGTAAAGCAGTCAAATAGCATTTCAAAAATATATAAAGATATAATTGAGAGTTAAGAAATTAATCATGTTGGTTTGTAATTGGCCGCATTCTATTGGACAAAATCACTTCTTTGTAAAGATGCTTTTTAACAGTGATTTCGCTATTCAGAAGTGTTTCCAGAAGATTCTGCACAGTTTACAAGTCAGAAATTTCGGTTCCCTGCCAGCCGTCCGGACGCCCAACTGTCCAAATCATCAGTCGTCCGGACAACGTGTCATACCGTCTGGACACACATCAGACTAAAGCATCATCCGTCCGAAAGACGTGGATTCCCGTCCGGACCTTCCTCTATGTTTAGAAGGTTCAAACTGCTCAAGCTTGCATCCGTCTGGACGATTCAGCAGCCCGTCCGGACGACCCTCAGTGTTCGATCAAGCCTCAATATTTCTTTCCAAAACACAGATATGGGAAGATTGTTGGAACTGTCCGGACGACGTGGATTCCTGTCCGGACGCGCTCATCCATAAGTCAAGTATCGTAATTCAAATCCAGACGTCTGGATGCCTTAGCTTGGTCCGAACGCGCGTATATCAAATATGGAAATTGCGTGCATCAGATCAACCGTCCGGACGACCATCAGAATGGTCTGGACGCGCGAAGCCTCTATATGGAAATTACTTGCAGCGAATGTGCGACCGTTCGGATGACAACGCATCACCGTTCGGACGCGGCTCTTAAACAGGAAAGATTTCCGGCAAAAATTTTTGAATTTTGATCGAACAGTTGTCCGTCCGGACGGCGCCCAGTTTTATCAAGCCAGACGCTCATTTGAACTGTTAGCCTATAAATAGAGGCCCCTAGGCTTGAGAACAATAAGAATTCAGTATTAAATTCCACTAGTGCTTAGAGAACTACATTGTGAGAATATTGAGCTAAGTTGATCTCTTTTAAGCTGTTGCTGTGTGTGCTGTTGCTACGCTTAAACTGAAGTCTATCTTAGAGGTTGGCCTTAAGGTAAAGGATTCCATTGAAGACCCCTTCAGGTAGGAGACCTGGTTGGGAGGCGTTCGTGTTGGGTTACACGTTAGAGAGCAAGGTACAACCACTGCATCGGGGTATTTGAGTGTTACTGCTTTGTATTCAGTCTTGTCTTCTGAATAGTGGATATCCTGGGTTTGGCTTGCCCGGAGTGGTTTTTCTCATCTTGAGTTTCCACTTCATGAATAAAAATCTTGTGTTATTTATTTCCGCATTATTTTGCTAACACATTGTGCACACACACACTTGCTTTATTTAGAAGTCAATTTCAATTTTTCAATTGGTATCAGAGCTTGGTACACTCTGTTAAGATTCAATTCTTGAGTGTTATTTTTGACTTCTATCTGTTTACATGTCTCAAACTCTTAATAATGTTCCTTCCTTTGACGGTACAAACTACGGCTATTGGAAGGCACGTATGCGGTTCTTTTTAAAATCTATTGACTGTTGGAGTATTGTTGAAACTAGTTGGACTAAACCAGCGGATACAGCACTCGAACTAGTCTCTCAGAAGAATGCACGAGTTTCAAATGACAAAGCCCTCCATGCTCTATGTCAAATACTTTCACCGTCTAAATTTGCAAATATTTCAAACTGTGAATCTACTCAAGAAGCATGGAAAATCTTGGAAACAACATATGAAGGCACTAAACTTGTAAAATCTGCCAAACTTCAAATGTTGATTTCTAGATTTGAGGAAATTAAGATGTTGGAAGAAGAGACGTTTGGAGAGTTTTACTCCAAGATGAGTGACTTGAGAAACTCCATGGTGAGTCTTGAGAAGCCTGTCTCGGATGTAAAACTCATCCGAAAGATTCTAAGATCTTTTCCTGAGCATTTTAGGATGAAGGTGACTACTATTGAAGAAAGCAAAGATCTTGAAGAAATGAAGATTGAAGAGTTGGTGGGATCTCTTCAAACTTATGAGTTGTCCCTGCCCCCGGTCAAGAAATTGAAGACCATTGCCCTGAAGGCTTCCAAGAAAAGGGTAGAAGCCTCATCTCGAGATGACTCTGAGGAGGAAGAAAAAGCTGTGGCTATGCTGGCCAAAAATTTCAGAAGCCTAATGAGAGATGACCGATTCAAGAAGAATTTTTCTGAAAAGATGAAGAAAGCTCCTAGAGAAGCTGAACCTGAAGAACAAGAAAAGAAGGATACCAGAGGTCCAAGATGTTTTGAATGCTCAGAATTTGGGTACATACGGGCTGATTGTGGGAACCTCAAGTAGGGAAAGGGGAAGGCTTACAATGTGACTCTTAGTGATGAGTCAGAAGAAGCTCCTGAGTCTGAAAAATTTCTAACCTTTGTGGCTCTACTTGTTGAAGAAGAGGACTCTTATTACTCGGAGCATAGTGATAATGGGGATGAAGTCAAGGAGGCATACAAAACTCTTTATGTAGAGTATGAAAAGCTAAGGGAAGGACGTAAGCTGCACCTTCATGATCTAAACAGTTTACAGACTGAGAAGAGTTCATTGCTGCTCAGAATTCAAGAGCTCGAGGAAAAGCTACTAGAGACGCAGCTCCAATTAGAAAGAGTCACTGATGAAAAACTGACTCGCATGCTGTCCATTCAGAAGAGCCCAACCGACAAGGCTGGTCTCGGGTATGTAGCTCCTCCCACTAACACTTCCTCTACTTTCAAGACTGTATTTGCCAAACTTGCAGTCCCAGAGCCTCCCTCCATTCCTGAAGATATGATGATGTTTTAGGCACTCAGAAGCCTCATTCCATCAGAAGATCTCCTATATGCCACCACTACGGTCTGAGTGGGCATGTCCGACCCCAGTGCTCCCTCCTTAAAGCACAAAAAGCGAAGGCCAAGAAAGAAGTACCCAGACAAGCTAATCATGGCATTAGACCTCTGACCCAGGATCAGACTCCATGGTATCAGGCACCTTACCAAGCTCTATGGAGGCAAGCACCAAGGCATCAAGCTCCTCAATATGAAGCTCCTTGGTCTCATGCACTTTGGCACCAGGCATCTTAGCATCAGCGACCTAAGCAACGATTTGTACCTGCCAATCACAGTGGCAAATCCAAGATCAAATCCAAGCACATGAAAAGCTCGCAGAAGGTGGAAGATGATCAATACTACAAAGAGCCACCTATTTGGATGCAAAGCATGATGGAGTGGATGGGCCAACAGATGAAGTCCTGCCAGCAACCACCCACTGAAAGTCAGGCTTGGGTCATGAAGAAGAATAACGTTCGCCCCATGAGGGAGAATGGACGCACCTAACAGGAGAAGGTGTTCATGCCTAGGATTTGGTTCCTAATCTTAAGGCCATCATGTTTGATTGCTTGACTTTGACTTGTTATATTTTGTATGCAATCTAGGAACCAGTTTTATTTTGCCCCCAATTTCTTGTGAGAGCATTGCAGGTACTTGTTGGGGAAGACAGAAAAGCAGGTCGAGCGACTGTTTTTCTGTATTGGCATCATCGAGCTTTCACAGGTTTGATCATGCTTTGCATATGATGTTATTTCCATATTGCATTTTTTTAAAAAAAAAACAAAAAATGGGGAGAAATTGCAGGAAATTTTCCTTTCTTGGCATATCAGATATTGCATGTGTTTTCACTTGATATCTCAATTCATTATGCATTAATCTACTTTGCTTAGATATGATTGGGAGTTTATAACTATATCTGCTAATTGATTTTCCTGTAAATCCAATTGTTGGATAGCTTCTTTCCTCATGCGATGAAAATGTACACTATCCAAGACTCCCATAAAGGTACATCTTTCCTTCTCTGACTTTTTGTTTCTAGAAATTCTGGATAAGAGAAGAGGTTTTTGATAAGATGGCCAAATTAACTAAATGCTAGTTGAACCTTGAACCTAAAAATTCTAGCATTCTCTCTAGGTTGTAGCATCAAAAGAATCAAGCAGTTACCATCATGAATTCTGTATTCTATATGCATATTTTCTGCTTATGTGCTAAAGTACCTTGCCCTTCATGGTCCAAGTAAAATATTTACATTGTCTTTCATGGTACAAGTAAAACAATTGGATGCTGGATCTTAGGGGGAGTGTATCAGATGAGGGTGGCCAGGCCCTAGTAAGTTATAAGGTTTGACTTTTGACTAATCTTTCACAAATTTTCTCTCTTGTCTAAAAAATCTGGTTGCATTTTGTCATTTCAGTAATAGTCATACCTTATGGGAAAAGTCTTCACACACACACACACATTGCATGAGTTGAGTTGCCTATTTAAATTTTCTATCTATGGGAAAATCCTTGTGCTGATTGAAATCTGAACTCTCTCTTATAACTCTGCTTAGTTTTGAGATGTTGTTTGATTGTGTTATCAGTTGATTATACATGTGTGTTCTGCAAGAAAATTAATTTATGCAAAGTTTTCGTCAGTTTTCTGCATTTTCAGTGTGAAGCGTCCGGACGGGTGTAGATCAGACGGCCGGACGGTACTCCTGTACGTCCGCACGCACTCGGCTCATACAGCCGAATGGTCAGGTTAGACGTCCGGACTCGGGCGACCTGTCCTCAAGTTTTCGAGGTAGGGCGCGTCCGGATGGTGTTAATAAGCCGTTCGGACGGGGACCCCACAGACTCTATAAAAGCCCCTTGCCACGGCATTCTCACCCTACCCTACCAAAAATCTCTCTTTTGGCTTCTAGTGAGTGATTTCTCGCGAGTTTTTGGCATTATCTCGCCTTTTTGTCTTTTTGTGCATTAATCTCTCATTCCACGTATTTTTCTAGCCGTTTTCTTTTCAGTTTATTTTTAAACTGTTAGAATTTTGATTATTTTAGGAATGTTGTTGAGATTATAACATGCATAGTTGTGACATCTATTGTGTTGGGATTCTTGGTTTGGTATTTTTTTGTGGGCTATACTTTTTGCCGTTATAATGCCGGATTTTCTCTGTACACTAACAAGATCATTTCTTTCGGATTATTTTTGGCAAATCTTGTTAGTCTCTTTTGCAGTATCATGTCTGCAGGCAGTCCACAACGCAGAGTTCACCAGAGGACAGAGGGAGATAGAGCAGCCCTCAGAGCTAAGATCATGGACCGACCTGTTATTGCTGAGAGGAATGTGATCCGTTCCAACATCATGGTGGCTCCTCTGGATAGTATCCATGACACTATCCAGATATATCAATGGGGATATCTTCACAGCTGCATCTGTGTTGTCTACACCAGGCTAGTTATACTTTTCTATGCCAACCACGAGGTGGTGTAGGACGATGACCGCGGGCTAGTACTTCAGTCCATTGTTGGCGGGCATATTATCACTATTGATCCCCAGTTCATCAGTCAATTCATAGGAGTCCCTGTTCTCCAGTTGTCTGCAAGCCCTTACAATGAGGTGGTACTGCGTCCATTTATGGATGATCTCCGAGAGTTTTTCCACCCAGTTCCACAAAGAAAGGAGCACACCACCACCATCAGGATTGGTGCCTTATTCGCTCCTCACCGCATGCTGGCCAAGATTGTTCAGCACAACCTATGGCCAGTTGTCAGGCGCAGTGACCTGATTTTGAAGATGGCTCAGTTCGTCTATGCCATTCATCTTCGCTTGCCTTTCTTCCTGTGCAAGCATATTTTGGACGTTATTCTGGAGGTCCGTGATGAGAGCAATACCGGTCTTCCATTCTACTGCCTGCTCACTCAGATTATTCTACAGTCAGGCATAAGTATTGCTGGCGAGCCCAAACTGAAGATCCAGGATCCACTAAGCAAGCAGACGCAGATGAAGTCAAATGCTCAGCTGCGGAGAGATGATCCGGATGACGATGATGTGCCCCCGCCTCCTCCTATTCCTGTAGGCATACCTAGTGTGGCTTCCTATTCCCAGACTGCATCGCCATCACAGCAAGATGTCAGCTATTCTCAGATTATGGAGGCTCTGGCAGCTATCTAAGGGGCCATGAGTTCCATGCAGCTGTCTATGTCATCCATGCAGCAATCCATCTCTTCCATGTAGTAGGAGGTTCACTCCATCAACCTCCTGGTAGAACAAAACTAGCTGGACCTCCGGGAGTGCCTCAAGTTCCACCACCTGTCCAGTAGTGATGACGAGGACGATGCGCCGATGGCCGAGGATGCTTGAGCTTCTTTTTGTTTTGTAGTTCTCTTATCTATTTTTTAGACATTTGTGTTATACTTTACTACTTTTGTTAAACTCCTGGATTATATTACTCTGTTTACCCTGGTCCCTGAGACCTTTAGGGGGAGTAATTTTTGTTGTGGTTGATTTTTATTAGTCTATTTTACCCATTGTCTCTTTGTGACAAAAATGGGGAGTAATTTTTGTTTTTGGGCTGAGATTTTATTTGTAACCGGTCAAGTGATTTTTGTCCCAGAATGGCCAAAGTGGGAGTTTGTTGGTTTGTACTTGGCCGCATTCTGTAGGACAAAATCACTTCTTTGTAAAGATGCTTTTTAACAGGGATTCCGCTAGTCAGAAGTATTTGTAGAAGATTCTGCATAGTTTGCTAGTCAGAAATTTTGGTTCCCTGCCAGCCGTCTGGACGACGTGTCATACCGTCAAGACGCCCAGCTATCCAAAGCGTCAGCCGTCCGAACGATTCAGCAGCCCGTTCGGACGACCCTTAGTGTTCGATCAAGCCTTAGGATTTCTTTCCAAAACACAGATATGGGAAGATTGCTGCAACCTTCCAGACGACGTGGATTCTTGTCCAAACGCGCTCATCCATAAGGCAAGTATCGTAATTCAAATCCAGACGTCCGGATGCCAGTCAGCATGGTTCGGAAGCGCGTATATCAAATATGGAAATTGCGTGCATCATATCAACCATCCGAACGACCATCAACATGGTCCGAACGCGCGAAGCCTCTATATGGAAATAACTTGCAGCGAATGTACGACAGGGCATCTCCGTCCGGACGTGGCTCTCAAACAGGAAAGATTTTCAGCGAAATTTTTGGAATTTTGGTCGCACAATTGTCCGTCCGGACGGCGCCCAGACGCTCATTTGAACTGTTAGCCTATAAATAGAGGCCCCAAGGCTTGAGAAGAACAAGAATTCGGTATTGAATTCCACTAGTTCTTAGAGACCTATATTGTGAGATTATTGAGCTAAGTTGATCTCTCTGAAGCCGTTGTTGTGTGTACTGTTGCTGCGCTTAAACTGAAGTCTATCTTAGGGGTTGGCCTTAAGGTAAAGAATTCCATTGAAGACCCCTTCAGGTAGAAGACCTGGTTGGGAGGCGTTCTTGTTCGGTTACACGTTTGAGAGCAAGGTACGACCACTGCATCAGGGGTATGTGAGTGTTACTACTTTGTATCTAGTCTTGTCTTCTGAATAGTGGATATCCTGGGTTGGCTGCCCAGGAGTGGTTTTTCTCATCTCGAGTTTCCACTTCGTTAACAAAAATCTTATGTTATTTATTTCCACATTATTTTGTTAACACATTGTGCACACACACACTTGCTTTATTTAGAAGTCAAATTCAATATTTCAAATCAGCACAAATTTCCCTGCAGATAGAAGATTTAAATAGATTACTAAACTCATCCAATGCGTGTGTGTGTGAAAGCTTTGTTAATAAGGTATGACGTTCACTAATATGACTTAAAGCAACTGAATTTTTCAAACAAGAGAGAAAATCAATGATAGATCAGTCAAAAGTCAAACCTTATTTTACTAGGCCCTAGCCACCCTCATATGATACACTTCTCTTAAGTTGTAGTACTTTTCTTTTACTTAATCCTTTAGTGACCGTCTATTTCTGTAATGATTTTGTCAATGACTATTTCTTTAGGGACAAGTTTAAGAACAAATTTATAGTACAATAAGCAATGGATCTTTTTATTTATCCATATTTATATTTTTGAATGCTTTTTATCACTTGGTGCTGCAATCTAGAAAGAATGCCAAAATTTATAGGTTCTAGGTTCAACAAGCGAGTAGTTCAATTTGACCATCTTATCAAAAACAATTGTAGCGCCCCAGATTTTAAGACATAAAATATAATGTCTTAAATTAGATTTAAGACCTAATAATAAGTCAAAAGAATAAATATGAATATTTATGAAAATAAATATTCATTGATTAAAAAACGTTTATAGTTTCAATTCAATAAAAGTTCAAACGGACCTTAAATTTTTGAATGACAGAAACAAGGTCAAACGAACTCTGTTTTGGTTCATTCAAAAATTGGGATGCTCGCTTCGAAGTCCTCTAGCTATCCTTTGAATTTCATAATTTTTGAACTTTGTTAAGGATGCGAGAACACCTACAAAACATAGTACCTCTGTTTTGGACGAAAATTTATCTATAGCATTATTTAATATTTTCCTTTGGTTGGATAACTCATCACCGATTTCCTTTGATTTATGCACTCATCAACATAAGTGCTGCCCTCCCACCACAAGTGTGTGTTTGTGTGCAAACAAATATCTGAAATGCGGAATTTAAATGAGACAAGATATTTGTTATGAAGTGGAAACTCTATGAAGAAAAAAAAACCACTCCGGGATAGCCAAATCCAGGAAATCCACTATCCAAAAACAAATCTAGTTACAAGACACTCGTACTCACATAACCCTATGCAGTAGTCATACCTTTAACTCTGATGTGTAACCCAACACAAATGCTTCCCAACCAAATCTTCCACCTGAAGGGATTTTTGATGGATTCCTTTACCTTAGGGCCGACCCCTAAGATAGACTTCACACAAACAACGAGCACACACCGGCAACGGCTTGAGAGCTAGCGGATCTTCGATTCTCCCTAAAGACCCTCTCAAAGTACTATGGAATTCACCATCGAATTCTGTACAAAACACAAACCTAGAGCCCCCTATTTATAGGCTTCAAGAGACCTTGAAAATTTCTGAAAATCGGACTCTATCTGTCGACTGTCCGGACGGAAGTTTGCCCCGTTCAGACGGGTTTCTACGATATCCTTCAGATGCCACACATATCTTATGCTTATCAGGTGTGCGTCCGAATAGCTTGACCGAGCGTCCGGACGAGATGCTGAGTCGTCCGGACGGAATACTGAAACTTCCTAAACAGTGTCGATTTCTGATAACAGACTTCTTATAGAATACTAATTGACCAAGCGTCCGGACGGTGTGGCTCTGACGTCTAGGCGTCTTCAATGTTTATCTGTAGGGCACTGCAGGGCGTCCGGACGCCTTCGAAGGCGTCCAGACGGTTGCACAGAAACCGGCTGATTTGTCTTGGTTTTTGCAAAGGACTCTTCGTGGATATCTTCTAGAAGCTTATGATCAATAGATGTCTGAATATATGAAGATTCTGATATAAAAACCATTGTTCGAATACATGAAGATTGAACAACCGATTGTCCTGCTAAAATGCAACCATTATATAAAGTATTTTTGTCAACCAGAATGTTGCCAACATAAAATACTAAAAAACTTCCCCTTTGGCCATTCTGGGACAAAAAAACACTTGACCAGTTTGGAAATACATTCCCGGTCCAAAACAAAAAATAGTCCCCCTTCTTGTCTCAAAAGGACAAATGATAAACAGAGTATAAGAGAAAAACCATAACCAAAATCAAAAAGAAGAGAAAAGAACAAGGTTAGGTCTTCAACGAGAAATCAGGACACACATGTATCTAAACCTGTGAAAACAGTCAGATAGCTGGTCAAAAATACGCAAGCATATAGAAAAGAGTTAAGTAATCAATGAGCGTAAATTTCCTGCAAACATAACTTTTTCAATAGTAAACTTAACTCATGCAATGCGTGTGTGTGTGAAGGCTTTCTCAATAAGGTAAGAAGTTTACTGATATGAGTTAAATCACCCGAATTTTCTAAATAAGAGAGAAAATCAATGTTAGATCAATCAAAAGTTAAACCTTATTTTACTAAGGCCTAGCCACTCTCATCTGATACACTCCCCCTAAGCTGCAGCACAATTTCTTTTACATCGTCCTTTAGTGACCGTCTATTTCGGCAATGATGTGATCACTGACTGTTTCTTCAGGGACAAGATCAAGAACAGATTTATAGCATGAGCAATGGATCTTTTTATTAATCCATTTTTATTCAGATTTGAATGCTTTTTATCACTTGGTGCTGCAGCCACGAACGAATGCCAGAATTTATGGGTTCTAGGTTCAACTAGTGAGTTGGTCAGTTTGACAATCTTAGCAAAAAAAAAACTCTCTCATTAGAATTTCCAGAAGCTAAAAGTTGGAGAGAAAAAAATACCTTAGGGGAGCCTTGGATAGTGCACATTTTTCATCGCATGAGAAAATCAGCTATCTAGTAAATATGCAGCAAGAAAACTCAGCACATATCAAATTTAGAATCTTAACCATATGAATGTATATTCTATCAAGGCACAAAGAACTGTCAAAACAGATAAATATACATGAGATAGCTGAAAACTTTTAGAAGAAACCTTGCATCAAATCCCCCCCCCCCTTTTTTTGTTGAAAATAAAAGTAGAATGAAAAACATGCTACACAGGAAAAGAAAAATCTAGTCCAAGCATGTAAGGTAAGGGCAAACCTGACCTCAGAGAGAGAGGTTTACCTATACCAAGAGAGAAAAGCAGCTGCCCGACGTGCTTCTCTGTCATCCCTGTGAAATACCTGCAGAATTTTCTCAAGATAACAAGAGAAACAATAGGGATAGAAAAAATGGTTCCATAACAAATATGCAAAGCATGAACAAGATATGACAATATAAAAGATGCAATGCAAGTGTACCTGACATGCACTAGGATTTAGGAACCACAATTCTAGGCATGTGTGACCTCACCTACTAGATGGGTCTGCTCCCCCTAAGGAAGTGAGTGTGCCTATCATGTCCTCCATCCTTCGGCTACAGTTCCATATATATGATCAAGCTCCTCATAAAGCTCCCAGCAATGGGTAATTCTTCATAGGATAGATCATTTTTAGGCTTTTGCGGCTTTCCGTCATGATGCTGAGATTTGTTCTTCTTTGGTAACCAGGCCTGTTTTACAGGAGAAAACCTCTGTTGTTGTCGCTGATACCTTGGAGAAAGATATCTTGTATGAGGTTCAGTCTTTCTAGGTGGGTAATTCTGAGGCTGAGGACCTTTGGGTCTAACATGACTATTAACTCCACATTGGTGACATATGGGAGTTTTATGCACTGGTGGAGAATACCTTGATAGTTTCCTCTGAGCCTGATGCTCTCTAAGAGGTCTGGTGCTAGCAGAATCTTTCTTTGGTAACTCCTTAACTTTAGACCTCTAAACAAGTACGTGGTGGCACTTGGGTCGGATGTGACCGCTCAACCCACAATGATTGCAAATAGGGATAAACTTTTGAGTGGGTTGTCTCCTATGTGGAGGAACATATTTTGTCTTGGAATATTCTTCAACATCTTTTTCCTTCTTTGGAGCATTCTTCTTATTCCAAGTTCTTGGGAATTTTAACTGACCACAATTTGGTCTAATATGTCCCACCATCCCACAATGATGACATGTAGGTAGGCTTCTCTCTGTAGAATGCTTAGACTTTCCAGGAGTAGTATTATCATTCTCACAAGAATTCATAATAGCCTTACCTTTGTCATTCTGAGGCTCGGAACCTGAGGGCTTCATAAACATAGTTTTGGAAGTAGAAGCAATGTTGGAGGAATCAGTAGCTACGTACCCAAGACCAGTTTTGTCAAATGAGCACTTCTGACCTGTCTACATCTGAGCTATCTTGTTGTCTGAGAACTTCTCCAACTGTAACTGTGCATCCATCAGTTTATCTTCCATGCCAGTGATCTTTTGAAGTAACATGTCTCTTTCTGTCTTCATCGTGTTCAGCTTTATTACCTTCTTCTGGTTAGACTTTCTCAGCTTCATGAGTTCCATGTATATGACACAATATTCCTCTTTTAGTGCTTCGTCACCATGCTCAGAGTAGTAAAGATCATCCAGTTTTTCACATGGAGCCACACGTGTTAGACAATCCTTAGGAGATTCTTCTTCTTTCTCAGACTCATCGCTGAGAGTTGCAATGTAAGCCTTTCCCTTAGCTTGCTTAAGATTTGCACATTCAGTTCTCATGTGCCCAAAGCCGGAGCACTCACAATATCTCTGACCTCTTGGATCTTCTTCTAGCTTGGCTTCACTGGGAGTTTCCCTCAGTCCTTCGATGAATTTATCAGTCTTCATCAATTTATTGATCTTGTTGGCGATTAGGGCTAATTCGTCTTCATTGTCTGAGTCTTCATCTGATGAAACTTTGCTTTTAGTTGCCTTGAAAGCCATCCCATTTGCTTTCTTGATTAGGGTTAGGGAGTACTCATAAGTTTGAAGAGATCCCACCAACTCGTCAATCTTCATAGAGCCTAAGTTCTTGCTTTCTTCAATGGAAGTCACTTTAATCCTGAAACGCTCTGGCAAAGACCTTAGAATCTTTTTGATGAGTTTTACATCAGAGACCTTCTTCCCGAGACTCACCATCGAGTTTCTCAAGTCGTTGATCCTGGTGTAAAACTCATCGAATGTCTCATTCTCAATCATCTTAATTTCTTCAAATCTAGAAATCAACATCTGGAGCTTGGCAGATTTAACAAGTTTGGTGCCCTCATATGTTGTTTCTAAGATTTACCATGCTTCTTTAGCGGATTCACAATTTGAAATTCTTGCGAATTCAGATGGGGAAAGCGCATGACATAGAGCATGGAGGGCTTTATCATTGGAAAGTTGTGAACTATTTTGAGCAATAGATAGTTTGGTAGTTGTAGCCTCTGGCTTAATCCAACCAGTTTCTACAATTTGCCAAACATCAATAGATTTTAAAAAGAAGCACATACGAGCTTTCCAATACCCATAATTCGTGCCATTAAAGGCAGGAATGCAATGAAGAGATTGAGACATTATATGGAAAAAATGGAAATAAAAAAGATCACACTCAAGAAATATATCTTAAACAGAGTGTACCAAGCTTTGATACCAATTGAAAATAATTTATTGACTTCTTAAACAAACCAAGTGTGTGTTTGTGTGCAAACAAATATCTTAAATGCATAATTTAAATGAGACAAGATATTTGTTACGAAGTGGAAACTCTATGAAGAGAAAAAAACCACCCCGGGGCAGCCAAACCCAGGAAATCCACTATCCAAAAACAAAGCTAGTTACAAGAAACTCGTACTCACATAACTCTATGCAGTAGTCATACCTTTAACTCTAACGTGTAACCCAACACGAATGCTTCCCAACCAGATCTTCCACCTGAAGGGGTTTTTGATGGATTCCTTTACCATAGGGCTGACCCCTAAGATAGACTTCACACAAAAAAGAGCACACACTGGCAACGGCTTGAGAGCTAGCGGATCTTCGATTCTCCTTAAACACCCTCTCAAAGCACTATGGAATTCACCACCGAATTCTGTAAAAAACACAGAACTAGAGCACCCTATTTATAGGCTTCAAGAGACATTGAAAATTGCTGAAAATTAGACTCTATCTGTCGACCGTCCGGACGGAAGTTTGCCTCGTCCGGATGGGTTTCTGCGATATCCTTCAGAAACCGCGCATATCTTATCCTTATCAGGTGTACGTCCGGACGGCTTGACCGAACGTCCGGACGGTCTCACTGAAATCCTTTCCGCGTTCGAACGGAATTCTGGAGTTATTTGAAATACTGTATATCGTCCGGACGTGTTGACGAATCATCTGGACGGCTTGCAGATAATGAACATCGTCCGGACGTGATGCTGAGTCGTCCGGACGGAATACTGAAACTTCCCAAACAGTGTCTGAAAAATTGAAATGACTTCAAAAAGTAAAGTGTGTGCATCCAGTGTCAACAAGAATTAAAGCACAACGGAAACTAAATGACACAAAGATTTTTGTTGACGAAGTGGAAACTCAGTTAAGAGAAAAACCACTCTGGGGCAGCCAAACCCAGGAATTCCACTATTCAGAAGACAAAGCTAGATACAAGACAGTAACACTCACATGTACCGATGCAGTGGTCCTACCTTGATCTCTGACGTGTAACCCAACACGAACGCTTCACAACCAAGTTCACCTACCTGAAAGGGTCTTCAATGGAACTCCTTACCTTAGAGTCGACCTCTAAGATAGACTTCGGTTTACAGCAAAACACACTTGAAAAAACGGCTTCAGAGGAGATATCACTTCTCTGAGCTCTAATGGAATTCACACTGAATTCTTGCAGCTTTAAGTGCCCAGAGGCCCCTATTTATAGGCTGGGGGTCAGAATGGGCATCAGGTAAAATATGCCTGGGGGCCGTCCAGACAGTGAACCATGGCCATCCGGAGGGACAACTGTGTAACAGGATTTTCCAAAATTTTCACGGAGAAATCTTTCCTGTATAAGAACATCGTCTGGACGGGATGGCTTAATCGTCCGGACGGACGCACGTCTGCTGCAAGTAATTTCCATAACAGGATTCGCGCGTCCAGACCATGGGGCAAGAGGGTCCGGACGGCTAGACTTCAACACGCAATTTCTATATCTAATGCGTGTGCGTCCGGACCATGAAGGGGAGACGTCTGGACGGTTGAAGTCGAATCGACAGTTACCATATGCGATGCAACAGCGTCCGGACCACAGCTGTCAGACGTCAAGACGGTCCATTTTGAACTGCGATTCTTGCCTTACGGAGATACGCGTCCGGACGGGATACCACATCATCCAGACGATTGATTGATCTTCCCTTTCTTGAAACTTGGAAAGAATTAGTGAACCGTTTGAGAACTAATAGGCGTCCGGTCGTGCTGCTGAAACGTCTGGACGGAGCAAGCTGGCACTGAAGCTTCTCGATACGATGTAGGTGTCCGGACAGAAGAGACACGTCGTCCGGATAGATGATGCTTGTCTGTCTGATGTCTGGACGGAATGACACGTCGTCCGGATGGATGGAACAGTAGACAGATGGGCGTCCGGATGGCTAACAGGGAACTTGAAATTCTTCTGACTCGTAGGTAGAATCTTCTGACATCACTCTGAAAGTGGAATCCCTGTTTACGGTATCATTACACATAAGTGATTTTGTCCAAACATAGAATAAGGCCAAAATACTAACAAACTCCCCCTTTGGCCATTCTGGGACAAAAATCACTTGACCGGTTCGAAAATACATTCCCGGTCCAAAATAAAAATTACTCCCCCTTTTTGTCATTAAGGGACAAAGGGTAAACTGAGTAATAAAACAACCAACTGAAATAAAAATTACTCCCCCTAACGGTCTCAAAAGGACCCGGGAAACAAAGTAATATAAATCCAAGAGTTATAATAGACAACAAATTGTCTCAAAATAACAAACAAAAAAAAACAATAAAAAGTCAACAAAGAAACATGAGGGAATCAAATATTCTCTGGAGTCCGACGTGCAGCCTTTGGTGCAGCAGCCTCATCATCACTGCTATCTGGATGATGGACTTGGAGGCACTCCTGAAGGTCCAAATGGGTCTGCTCCACCCTCTTGCCAATGGACCGAATTTACAGCTGCATGGAGAAGATAGATTGTTGCATGGTGGTCATCCCTCTCTGAATAGCAGCTAAGGCCTCCATGACCTGAGAAAAATTTACCTCTGGCTCAGATGGCGGTACGGTATGAGAGGAAGAAGCCACGTCTGGAAACGCAACATGCATTGCAGCAGGCATATCATCATCGGACTCATCTCTTCGTAGTTGCGCATTGGACTTCATCAACGTCTGTTTGCTGAAGGGTTGCTTGATCTTCATCCGAGGCTCTCCATCAATATTGATGCCAGACTGGAGGATGATCTGAGAGAGGAGGCAGGCAAAAGGAAGACCGGCAGTGCCCTCATCACAAGCCTCAAGCATGACTCCGAGAATGTGCTTGCAGAGACAGAAAGGCAAGTGAACGTGAACAACATAGACAAACTGGGCCTTCTTCAATATCAGATCACTGCGCCTGGTGACTGGCCACAGATTATGCTGAACAATATTGGCCAACATACGATGGGCTGGACCTAGAGCACCAATCTTGATGGAAGTCTGACGCCCCTCACCTTGTGGAGCCATATGGAAAAACTCTCGGAGCTCGTCCATAGAGGGAGGAAGCACCACCTCGTTGAACGGATTGGCAGGAAGATCAAGAACTGGTACCCCGATAAACTGACTGATGATCTGGGGATCCACAGTAATGATGTGTCCATCAATAGTGGACTGCAGTACCATCCCACGCACATCATCTTCAGCCACCTCCAGGTTGGCATAGAATAGCTTGACTAGCCTGGTGAGGACAAAACTGGCACAAGTGTAGAGGTTGGTCCATTGATAATGCTGGATAGTCTCATGGATACTACTCAGCGGAGGCACCATGATGTCAACACGGACCACGTTCCGTTCAGCAATGACAGTTCGGTCCATGATCTTTGCCTGTAGTTCGTTCTGCTCCGCTTCTGTCCTCTGTCGGACCCTGCGCTGAGAATTGATGACAGACATGATTTTGCAAAAAGGAAACCAACAAGAATTTTCCAAAACAAATAATCCAAAAAAAAATTCTTGTTAGGTTAGCAAAAATTTTGGCAGAATAACAGCAGCAAAAGGACTATCAAAAAATTTAGACAAAAATTATCACAGTCCTACAAATAATCCCTACATGACAGGTATATGCATTGCAAACTCTCAAAATCACTCCTAACAAATATTGAAATTCTAACAGTTTAAGAACTGAAAAGAATAGGATAAAAATACATGAAAAGTGATTGAGAATGCAAAAAGACAAGAAAGGATGATATTCCTCCAAACACCTCAAAGAAAATTACTCACAAAAGAGCCAAAAAGTAGATTTTGTGGGGTATGGAGAGAATGATCGAACTGGGCTATTTATAGCCTCTGTGGGTCACCCGTCCGGACGGATTTTTCAAGACGTCTGGACTCGTGGGCCTCGGGAAAGTGCGTAACAGTCACGCTCATCCGGACGAAATAAATTACCCGTCCGAACGATGGTGACAGCGCACGTGAGTCTGGATGTACAACAAGACCTGTCCGGACGACGAGGCACTGAACATGTCCAGACTTCCAGAGAATACCGTCTGGACTACCATGCTACACCCGTCCGGATGCCAAGGAATACCGTCCGGACGCTCCACACTGAAACACCAGAAAAACTAAGAAGAATTTACAGAGATCAAATTTTCTCAAGTCAGTGTCAGAATACGCATGCATAATCAACTGATAACACAATCAGAACGCATCTAAAAAATAAACAGAGATATAAAAGAAGTTGAGATTTCAATTAGCACAAATAATTTTTCCTGATCATATAAAAATCAAATAGGCAACTCAACTCAAGCAATGTGTGTGTGTGTGTGGAGACTCTTTTCCCACCAGGTAAGACTTTCCAAGACATGACAAAATGCAACTAGATTTTCTAGACTTGAGAGAAAATCAAAGACAGATTAGCCAAAAGTCAAACCTTATTACTTGCTAGGGCCTAGACACCCTCATCTGATACACTCCCCCTAAGATACAACACATAGTATGTTTTACTTGTACCATATAGGACAAGATAAAATTTTACTTGCTCATAGAGGGCAAGGTGAATTTAAGCACATAAGCAGTGATTAAACAGATTTAAAGCATAAAACTTTTTATGAAATACTGCTCGAATCTTATAGAATTGCAAACTGTAGGCAGTGCCAGAGTTTATAGATGCTAGGTTCAACTAGCTTGTGGTCAATTTGGCCATCTTATCAAGGACTTCTTCTCTTATTCAAAATTTACAAAAGCAAAGAGTCAGAGAAGGAAAGATGTACCTTTGGGGGGAGGGGCCCGGGATAGTGCACTTTTTCATCGCATGAGGAAATAAGCTATCCTACTTTTGCATAAACAGGGAAAACACTTGGCCAATATAGTTAAAACTCTCAATTATATCTAAGCATATCAATGCACAACGAATTGAGATATCAGGTAAGAATACATGCAATATCTAATAAGCCAAGAAAAAAAATCCTGCAAATTCTCCCCAAAATATATATACATATTTTTTTTTTTAAAACAACAAAAAGAACAAGCAATATGGAAAAGACATCATATGCTAAGGCACGATCAAACCTGTGTACGCTCAATGATGCCATTACAGAAAAATAGTCGCTCGACCTGTTTTTCTGTCTTCCCCAAAAATACCTGCAAAGTTTTCTCAAGAAAACACAAGGGGGCAAACATAACTTGTTCCTAGATTGCATATAACAAATATAATGAGCAATCAAACCTGATGCCATAGGATTAGGAACAGAATCCTAGGCATGAACACCCAAACCTGCTAGGTGCGTCGGTTCCCCCTCCTGGGGTAACTGTCCTTCTTAGCCCAAGTCTGTCTTCCAGCGGGTGGTTGCTGACAAGACTGCATCATCCACTCCATCATGTTTTGCATCCAAACAGGAGGCTCACCAGTGTATTGATCTTGAGGCCTTCTCAATTGCCTGGGTTTGCTCTTGTAAGTGCCACTCTGATTGGCTGGTACAAACCGCTGTTGAGGCCGCTGACGCTGAGGAGCATGAAACCAAGGGGCTTGGAACTAATGTCTTGGTGCTTGTCCCCATGGGGCTTGATAGGATGCTTGATGCCAAGGAGTCTGATGCTGAGCTGCAGGTACAGTGCCATACTGAGCATGTCTAGGCACTTCTTTCTTGGCTTTGGCCTTTTGTGCTTTCAAGAGGGAGCACTGAGGCCGTATATGCCCACTGAGACCGCAGTGATGGCAAATAGGAGGTCTTCTGATGGAATGAGGCTGCTGAGTGCCTGGAACATCATCATTTGCCTTTTCCTTATGTTTATCTTCAATAACTTGAGGAAGCTCTGGGACTGTAGGAGGCATAAACACAGTCTTTGAGGAAGAAGGAATATCAGAAGAGGAAGCTACATACCCGAGACCAGTCTTGTCGTGAGGTCTCTTCTGGATGGATAGCATACGAGTCAACTTCTCATCAATGACTCTCTCTAGCTGGAGTTGTGTCTCAAGTAGCTTTTCCTCGAGCTACTGTATCTTGAGAAGCAATGAACTCTTCTCAGTATGCAGACTGTTCAGATCATTAACTTGCTGCTTTCGGCCTTCCCTCAGCTTCTCAAACTCTTTGTAGAGAGTTTTGTATGCTTCCTTGAGCTCTAACTCATTCTCACTATGCTCTGAATAATATGTGTCTTCTTCTTCAATATAAGGGGCCACAAAAGCCAGAAATTTGTTAGACTCTAGAGCATCTTCCTCGGACTCATCACTGAGAGTCACATTGTAAGCCTTCCCCTATCCCTTCTTGAGATTCCCGCAATCGGCTTGGATATGCCCATAGCCTGAGCATTCAAAACATCGAGGTCCTCTGGGATCTTTCTTCTCGTCATCCTCTGGTTCAGCTTCTCTGAGAGGTTTCTTAGCTTTTTCGGAAAACTTCTTCTTGAACCGATCATCTTTCATTAGTATTCTGAAATTTTTGGTTAGCATCGCCACAGCCTTTTCTTCATCCTCAGATTCTTCTTCAGAGGAGGCTTTTACCTTCTTCTTGGAAGCCTTAAGAGCAATGGTCTTTAATTTCTTGACCGGGGGCAGAGATAGCTCGTGTGTTTGAAGAGATCCAACCAGCTCTTCAATCTTCATCTCTTCAAGATCCTTGCTTTCCTCAATAGTCGTTACCTTGATCCTGAAACGCTCGGGCAAAGATCTGAGAATTTTTCGGATGAGTTTTACATCCGAGATATGTTTCCCCAGACTCACCATGGAGTTCCTCAGGTAACTTATTTTGGAGTAAAACTCTCCAAATGTCTCTTCCTCTAACATCTTAATTTCTTCAAATTTTGAAATCAACATCTGAAGTTTGGCAGATTTTACAAGTTTTGTGCCTTCATATGTTGTTTCCAAAATTTACGATGCTGCTTTGGCTGATTCGCAATTTGAAATTTTGGCGAGTTCAGATGGAGAAAGTGCTTGGCATAGAGCATGGAGGGCTTTGTCATTTGAAAGACGATCATTCTTTTGAGGTTGTATCCTCTGGTTTAGTCCAACTAGTCTCAACAATACCTCTACAGTAAATAGATTTCAAAAAGAAATGCATACAAAATTAAGAGTTTGAGACATAATAAAGATAGAAGTCAAATATAAAAACACTCAAGAAATTAATCTTCTCAGAGTGTACCAAGCTCTGATACCAATTGAAAAATTGAAATGACTTCTAAAAGTAAATTGTGTGCAACCAGTGTCAACAAAAATTAAAGCACACATAAAGTAAACGACATAAAGATTTTTGTTGACGAAGTGAAAACTCAGTTAAGAGAAAAACCACTCCGAGGCAGCCAAACCCAGGAATTCCACTATTCAGAAGACAAAGCTAGATACAAGACAGTAACACTCACATGTACCGATGCAATGGTCGTACCTTGATCTTTGGCGTGTAACCCAACACGAATGCTTCCCAACTAGGTTCACCTACCTGAAGGGGTCTTCAATGGAACTCCTTACCTTAGAGCCGACCTCTAAGATAGATTTCGGTTTACAGCACAGGACACTTGAAAAAACAGCTTCAGAGGAGATATCACGTCTCTGAGCTCTAATGGAATTCACACCGAATTCTTGCAGCTCTAAGGGCCCAGGGGCCCCTATTTATAGGCTGGGGGTCAGAATGGGCGTCAGGCAAAATATGCCTGGGGTCGTCTGGATGGTGAACCATGGCCGTTCGGACGGACAACTGTGCGACAGGATTTTCTGAAATTTTTGCGGAGAAATCTTGCTTGTATAAGAACATCGTCCGGACGGGATGGCTCGATCGTCCGGACGGACGCACGTCTGTTGCAAGTAATTTTCCATAACAGGCTTCGCGTGTCCGGACCATGGGGCAGGAGCGTTCGGACGGCTAAACTTCAACACGCAATTTCCATATCTAATGCGCGTGCGTCCGGACCATGTTGGGGAGGCGTCCGGACGATTGAAGTCGAATTGACAGTTACCATATGCGATGCACCAGCGTCCGGACCACAGCTGTCAGACGTTTGGACGGTCCATTTTGAACTATTATTCTTGCCTTATGGAGATACGCATCCGGACGGGATACCACATCGTTAGGACGGTTGATTGATCTTCCCTTTCTTGAAACTTAGAAAGAATCAGTGAACCATTCGAGAACTGATAGGCGTCCGGTCGTGCTGCTGAAACATCTAGAAGGAGCAAGCTGGCACAGAAGCTTCTCGATACGATGTAGGTGTCCGGACGGAAGAGGCATGTCATCCGGACAGATGATGCTTGTCTGTTTGATGTCCGGACGGAATGACACATCGTCCGGACGGATGGAACAATAGACAGATGGGCATCCGGACGGCTGACAGGGAACTTGAAATTCTTCTGACTCGCAGGCAGAATCTTCTGACATCACTCTGAAAGTGGAATCCTTGTTTACCGTATCATTACACATAAGTGATTTTGTCCAAACACAGAATAAGGCCAAAATACTAATAGTGTCAATTTTTTAGAACAGACTTCTTGTAGAATACTGATTGACCGAGCGTCCGGACGGTGTGGCTCTGATGTTCGGACGTCTTCAATGTTTATCTGTAGGACACTGCAGGGCGTCCAGACACCTTCAAAGGCCCGTTCGGACGATTGCACAGGAACCGGCTGATTTGTCTTGGTTTTTGCAAAGGACTCTTCATGGATAACTTCTAGAAGCTTGTGACCAATAGATGTCTAAATTTATGAAGATTCTGATTTAAAAACAGTTATCCGAATACATGAAGATTGAACAACCGACTGTCCTATTAAAATGAAACCATTACATAAAATGTTTTTGTTAACCAGAATGTTGCCAACATAAAATACTAACAATTACCAACCAACTAGTGCTGGAATTTTAGTGGAAAGCATAGTCCATATGGTTAGTAATTTGATTATTTAAGTGTAAAGGCATGGAAAGGAAGGTGATAGGAATCTTCCCTTGATATCTGAATTTTCCACAAACCCTCTAGCACTTATGCATGAATTTCTTTCATTTCCTTGATTTTCTAAGACTCCTATAAATGTGAGACAAGCCTTGCTTTTCATTCTACCTTATGACAAGTGAAAGGAGAAGCTCACTTCTAGTTCCTGCACTCATCCCCTCTCTTCTTCTTCCCTTTTATTTTCTGCATCTCCCTCAAACTCTCCCTCTTTATTGCAGCAACGAAATTGAGCTACAAAAGCTTTTCCCCTTCCTTGTTTCTCTTTTAAATCCAGCAACACCTTCACTTTTGATTCCAACAGAAAAAGCTCCCCCTTTCTACTCTTCTTGCTTGGCCAGTACCCAGAAAATAGAAAGAAATCCAGAAACTTTGGCTGACTGGAACTGAGTCATAATGAACTCGGATTGAGTCGAACCAAAGAGAGAAAGTGTTTGTCTTTAAGTCTTATATCTACCCACAAAATCTTATGTCAATCAAAGTAGGTTTGACCATCGAGAAGTAGGTCAGAGTAAGCTGCCCTCCATTTGGATGGAAATCCTGAAATCAAAGGACTTTATTTTCAGAAATTGTTTGGTAAGTTTTCAATGTGTTCAAGTTTTCCATAAGTCATTTATAAGATGTATTTTATATTAAGTTACTACCTAAAATATAGATCACATAAGAAATAAGGTTAAAACGAAAAGACTTCAAGAAAATGACCTAAAAGAACACATATACCTCTCTTTGATCGCATTTATACTTCCATTTATATTTCCATTTATATTTCATTGTCCTCATGACTTCATGAGTTGATTGTATTTATATTTCCTTTTATATTTCAATGTCCTCATGACTTTCATGAGTTGATTGTATTTATATTCGCTTTTATACTTCATTGTCCTCATGACTTTCATGAGTTCATCGTATTTATATTTTCTTTTACATTTCATGTCCTCATGACTTTCATGAGTTGATCGTATTTATATTTCCTTTTTATATTTCATTGTCATCATGACTTTCATGAGTTGATTGTATTTACACTTATTGTCTTTATGATATATTTTAATCCTTCAAGTTCATATTTGGTGGTATTGGTCATATAGCCTCATCATCCAATCATGAACCAAGGTTTTAAGATTGTTATAAGTGATTGTCTCAAACATAATAAAGTGATGGTTAATAATATATACAAAGAGATGAGGGTCTATAAACAATGTTTTGTTTGATAGATAATTGATATACATATTATTGTGTGGATGGATTTATATGCAGAAAAAAGGAGATAAGGAACTACACCAAGGAGTGTAAGTATGGATGTACTTACTGAGGAATGACTCTATGTTTCATTAGGATTGTGTGGCGTGTGTTCATTGCATGTGGTTGTACATGCATAGAATGTTGTGTCCAATTAAGAAAATGGCCGAGGAAATAGCCATCAACAAGTTGATGTAGTACCAAGTGGAAGGAAGGCTAATCAGTGGACCCAGGGGGTTCAAATTGACCTAGGGGTGTCCGAAGTTCTAATATATAACTAATTCTGGGACCGGTAGGATTTTAGTAAAAACAGGTAAGACTTTAAGTGGGAGGAAAAGGAAGTGAACGGGTTCAGATAACCTAGAACGAGAGGTCTGAAGAAAGATGATCATAAAACACAAACTAAATGGTTACTACGATGCATATTCATATAACCTTTGCATTTGCGTCCTTTATGAACTATTATTAGTTTGATGGTGTTGGTACAGTTTCTGGTATGGTGTGAATCTGCACGTTCTTCTGATGTTCTTCAAGCTTCTTAATAATTCTGCAAAACAACAAAAACTAAGGGACCCTTCCGGGGGTCCTCTCCGATGCCTAAATTAGCTTCTGTAAGAAAATAATGCTCTATGCATAAAAACTGAGTCTTCATTTATACCTGGGGTATGGGCCTATTTATAGGCAAAGAGGTGGAGTCAAAGCTGGATTAGAATTCCTGCTCCTTGTAGATCTAGAATTGATGTCAGAGTTCTAATTGGACTCTGATCTTTTATTAGACTTCTAATCTGATATCTTCTTAGACTTCTGATCTGATCATTCTTCTTATCTGATTGGACCATCAGTCCTATCGCAATTCTACCAGAGATAACTGATACCTAATTTCCCTAAAGTAGTTGCTAAATGTCTATCTCCTCCTTGGATCGGGTTGAGTGGAATTTATCCCCAACAGTTACCCCCCAATTCCCTTATCCGAAGCTTGCTTGAATAATGGGAATTCCATGTCTAAGGAAATCCGAGCTTTGTCTCCTTCTGAAAACCTGCTAACCTGCAAAACCTGAGGGTTAAATCTTACCCCCCATTACCTTCTTGTTTTTCCTCAGGGTTTTCTCCCTGTCTCTTGAAAAACCTGCAAAACCCAAGGGTTAAATCCGACCCCCCTGGCTCTCTTTATTTCTCTCTCTCGGCAAGGATTGATCCGAGAATGCTTTCTTCTTGCTCTCGGCTAGGACTGATCCGAGAGTTTTCTTCTTGCTCTCGGCTAGGACTGATCCGAGAGTTTCTTCTTGTTCTCGGCTAGGACTGATCCGAGACTCTTGGCTAGGACTGATTCGAGAGTTTTCTTCTTGTACTCGGCTAGGACTGATCCGAGACTCTCAACTAGGACTGATCCGAGAGTTTTCTTCTTGCTCTCGGCTAGGATTGATCTGAGAGTTTCTTCTTGTTCTCGGCTAGGACTGATCCGAGAGTTTTCTTCTTGCTCTCGGCTAGGACTGATCTGAGAGTTTCTTCTTGTTCTCGGCTAGGACTGATCCGAGACTCTCGGCTAGGACTGATCCGAGAGTTTTCTTCTTGTACTCGGCTAGGACTGATCCTAGAGTTTTCTTCTTGTACTCGGCTAGGACTGATCCTAGACTCTCGGCTAGGACTGATCTGAGAGTTTTCTTCTTGCTCTTGACTAGGACTGATCCGTGAGTTTCTTCTTGTTCTCGGCTAGGACTGATCCGAGACTCTCGGCTAGGACTGATCCGAGACTCTCGGCTAGGACTGATCCGAGAGGCTTTTGCTTGCAAAAGAAGCGACATCAACGGGTTCCCGGTCCCTAGACCGGGAACACTCCGATGCTTAAGTCAGCTCTATTCTTTTATTTTGAAAATACTTATTCCCAAAATCTGAGGAATTTTCTGTCTTTTATTATAACATGTCTGAGTTAAAAATAAAATTCTAGTTCTTTGCAAACATAAATGTTAAAAATAAAAGTCTAGCCTGAAATTCCCGAGAGTCCTTTTTATGGGATCACGGGCAGATACTGTTGTTGCCTCGGCTCTCTATGCCATGGGCTTCTGCTTCCTCGGTCTTCTCTTCTTTCTATGTCATCTCGGGGATCATTCTCTTGATGCCTCTCGCCTAGCTGAGGACGGTCTCGGGGATAGTAATCCCGTGGCTGCTGATCTCGGGGCTAATAGTCCTGATGATTCCGAGGCTTGTTATTTCCTTGCTGGTTCCTTTTTTCTCCCAAGAACCGAACCAGCTTGCCATTCTTTATGAATTCTTCTATTAACAACCTTAGGGTTACGCACCCCTCGGTGTAATGACCTGCTTGTTTATGAAAATCACAATATTTGCCTGCATTCCTGTAAGGAGGATTACCTGGTATCTTTTGTGGTTCCTGAAACACCGAATCTCTTTTTATCTCCATAAGGACTTCTGATATCTCGGCATTGAGAGGTGTAAAATTGTAATCTTTGAACTTCTTTACCTGCCTCTGCTTTTCCCCATCAGCTTTCCTGAATTCTTTCCTTTTCTTTTCTGGGGCTGTCTCTCGGGGTGGCCTAGAACTGGCCATAGACTTCAGCGTTTCTTCCTGATTGATGAATTCTTCTATCTTATCCATGAGGCCCTGCAAGGCACTTGGTTGCTTCCGGACCAACTTCTTCATCAAAAGCTCCTCTGGTGAAATTCCTTGATAAATGGTAGCAAAGACCATATCCTCGGTTGGATCTTCGACCGTTACCTTCTCTCGGTTAAACTGAGCCATGAACTCCTTAAGACTTTCGTTGCTTTGCTGGTGCAATGATAGCAAATATCCCGAAGGCTTCTTCCTTGTTCGGAAAGGTAGAAATTCGGTTAGGAATATTTTGGACAACTCCTTGAACTGATCAACAGAATTCGAGGGCAGCTTCCAGAACCTGTCTCGGGCATTCCCCGTAAGAGTAAGAGGGAAGGCCCGACATGCTACTTCATCGGGTGTCTCGTTAAGGTCTAGATGAGCTCAAAATTTTTTTAGGTGATCCAAAGGATCTCCGTCTCCTGCATAACTTAGAATTTGGGGTACCTTAAACTTCTCGGGAAGCCGATAGTCTGCCACCCGTCTGGTGAAGGGTGAGTCTGTACCCATTAGAAACTTGTCCACCACTACGGATCTGCTTTTGTCCTTTCTTTCCATCTCCATGTACGTGCACCTTCTCTCTAGCTCGGCAATAACTCTGCTCAGATCTCCTTGGCTATCATCCTCCCTCCGAGGATTAGTGTTGCTGTTGTGATCTTCTTCCTCACGCTCATCCCTGTTCATCTCGGGATTGGGCTGTTCCGGCCTCCTACGCAGCAACTCGACATTCCATTGTTTTAAGGATTCAATTTGGGCTTCCAGCGCTGCTATGTGATCTTGATCTCCACCCCCCGGGGGAGGGTTCGGTGGAGGCTGCGAATTTTTCTGAATAATTGGCTCCATTCGGACTATGGGCTCCAGGCTGTCGGTTGGTCTGACTTTCGGAACGTGTGTTCATCACCATGCTGGATCTTCTTTTTCTTTTATGAGGAACGAAAAATTGGTTCCCACAGACGGCGCCAAACTGTTGGTACAGTTTTCGGTATGGTGTGAATCTGCACGTTCTTCTGATGTTCTTCACGCTTCTTAATAATTCTGCAAAACAACAAAAACTAAGGGACCCTTTCGGGGGTCCTCTCCTGCTCCTTGTAGATCTAGAATTGATGTCAGAGTTCTAATTGAACTCTGATATTTTATTAGACTTCTAATCTGATATCTTCTTAGACTTCTGATGAGTGTCAAATATTGCATATGTGGACCCCTTAATTTGCATTTACTAAACCTTTAGTTTTGTTATTTTCTAATGTTTTTGGTTAGTTTTGGTATTTTAGTATTTTGTAGGTCATTGAGAGAAAACAATAGCTTTATGGTGAAAGAAAGCACACTTTAAGAAGACCTAGAAGATGTGGTTTTGTTCAACCAAATCAAGGAGATGACTAAATCGGAATTTCTCTAATTGGAGTCAAAATCGAATTAGAATTCAGATTCTGCATATGTTATAGTATTTTGGCCATAACTTTCATTTCAAGTATCCTATTAAGTTGAATCAAGTGGTGTTGGAAAGATAACTCAATTTTCTACAAATCATTGTGAAATAGGATTTTCCTTATTCAGACGTCTGCTATGCCAAAAGTGCCCGGAAATAAAAGGCCGTAAATCTGGACGGATTTGGAGTCCTTTTCCTTCTTGGATTGTGTTTTGAGTTTCCTACTCAAACTAGGAGACTAACCTCCGATTTTAATTGAAATTCTAGGTCTTCTAGGATTTGTTTTCTCCTTATAAATAGACCTCTAAGCCTCAAGATAAAGAGGGGGGAGCTAGAGACCAAAATATTCTTTTCTTTTTAGTTTAGTTTTTCTTTAGTTTAAAATTTATTTTTCATAGTCATGTGTAGCTAGTTTTTCAACTAAGGTTGAGGATGAAGCCTCACCATTGAAGAGCAACAATATTTTCATGTAAGTTTATACTATCCGGTTTTATTTGGTTTAATTTTTTCAATGTTTTACTTCTTTTCAATTTGTGGGATGATTCTTGGATATCTTTTGTGATTTAAGGATACATTTGAAGATTTGAGATAATTTCACATAATTGATTGCTTCGGTTTTTATTTATCAAAACGTTGGATATTCATTGTGTTTCGTTCTACGGATACATTTGATGATTTGGTTTAAACCGGATATCTTTTGTGATTTGTGCAAAGAACGGATTCATTGAATGATTTAATGATTTTTTTAAGCATAGTAGAACATACCTAAGATTTGTATAGTGAGAACTTCGGATGTGTATTGATGAACATGAGAATATGTTGCTATGACCCCCAAACTTACATTTTGCTAGTCCCTTAGCAAAACAAAACAAAACAAAACATAAAATGAAAGCTTGAAACATAAATCCTCTTTCGTGGGAGAAACGATTGCATTTAGCGTATGCAACAAGCCTTTTAAACCCCTAGGACTCTATAGTGGACGAGTGAAGTCTCGTGAGGGTTTGCTAGGAATGATACCCACAAACATTTTAAAGCACTATGTTGTTGAAAAACAAGAATCCACACAAACACATGGTTCAGACATCCTGAGTAAGTTTAACACACTGAACAACACACTCACATCATTAGGACATCAAAAATCATTCAACTCATAGCTAGAAAATTGAGACAACTCAGGTTCAAATGTGTGCAAAGTGAGATTAACATAGACTCATGAGGTTTCAATTTTTCTCAAAGTTTGTGTACCCCAAAATTCATAGGAATCTTGTCAGATGAAACAACCAAGGCTTAAATCAATTTTTTTTTTTTTTTTTTTTTTTTTGTGCAGGCTGTGCAATGTCTGACTCCCTTAAGCTTTCTAGTTGACCCATGTAACGAGTGTTGGGCCAGTGACTCCCAAACCAGATGGTTTTAGGGCACTAGATGTAGAAACATCCCTAAGGGCTTAATTACTCAAGTCAAATAGGCTACGAAGTCAAACTAGCCATATGATCAACCAAATTGAATCTCTCATCTTTTGACGCGAACACTCAATGCTTAGTGAGGCAAGAGGCCCGGTTACTCAATGAGAAGTCAAACTGGTGATATTATTGTTATCTTTCTTCTTTTTTTTTTTCTTTTTTTTTTCTTTTTGAATTTAAGCCAAGGTTTCATCAACAAATCATCCAACAAATGTCAAGACACACATTCCTCAATTCAAATCTCATACCTCACAAAACCAATGCTAATGTGCTTGTGAAAAATAATTCAAACAAGTGAAGTCTCTCTAATCCAACATGTGAGTTAAAAGATTCAGATTTTTAATGATATGCAGTGTTCAACATGTTAAACAAACCAATGACATGGAACCACAGTTCTGATGTAATCATGCTCAAACAACAACATAACACAATTTTTTTTTTCTTTTTTGAAAAGATTTTAGAACAAAAAGACAAATAAACATTGTTTTTTTTTTTTTTTTTTTTTTGATCAAAAAGACAAATAAACAAACAAACAAATAGAAAGAGTGTTTTTCCATACACCCAAACTTAAATTACACATTGCCCTCAATATGTAGTTTAGAAATATATTACCAGAAGTAAGGAAAGATCAAGGTGTTAAAAAAAAAACCACGGCGTCCCCCAAACTTAAACACCAAAACACCTGTCAACAAAACTACTAGCAATATTTTCTCATAAAAACAAACATCAAAAGGTTAATTGTTGTCAGTTCAAAAAAAATAAAAAAATAAAATGACAAGTAATAAAATAAAATTAAATTAAATAAAACTCAAAAATTAAATGCAGAAAATAAAAAAATAAAATTACCATACCTTCCCCGATCATGTGGATGTCCAACCAATCCCTTCCACCCTTTCTTCTTTAAAATTTGATAGCACTTTGGGAGGATGTTTCCCCATCGTAGGTAGCCAACTTGCTTGCTTGGAAATATTTTCTTTGGCCGATGATTCCTAGATTTGTGTGCTTGTTTGCATAAATCCTTGAGAATCTTGGCATATAAAGGCTCTTTGAGACATTGAAGAATTAAAGCTTTGGATTCATGCTGTGTCTCAAGAGGGACAATGATAAAGGAATGAGCTTCAGTACTCACTTCCTTGTCATTCGACAGACTTGTATCTGCTGGGGGCTCAATTTTTTCTTCATGTTCAACTTGCTCCTCTTGTTCAATTTGGTCTCTGTGTTCAATTTGCTCCTCTTTCTCTTCTTGCTCCTCTATGTGCTGAATTTGCTCATCTTTTTCTTCTTGCTCCTCTATGTTATCCACAATTTCCTTACTCTCGAGTATGGTGGTGTCAGGGACATGCTCATAACAAGAATGGCTAGCATCATCCTCATCAATCATGTAGTGCCCTTCAGCCATCAACTGACTTTGAAGCTCTTCTTCCTCCATTCTGTTGAATTCAGCAACCAGATAATCAATATGTCCTTCTATCTTGGTAAGATTCTGTATATTCTCGTTATTGCTTATAGAAGCGGTCTTAAGCTCTTGCATAATCTGGTCGTTGCTCATGGTGACACTCTTAAGCTCTTGCATCATCTGGTTGTTGCTCATGGTTACCTTCTTAAGCTCTTGTATATTTCGGTTGCTTGTCTGAATGAATGGTTGGAGTGTTTCTTCCAATGATAATCTTTGTGCCGGATAATTGTAGGATGAAGGAGGGGAAGATTGGTGATTGATCTGCGGATACTCGGGATGGTGCAGATCATGGTATTGGGGAGCACAATTTCCCATGGCTTGAGCTTGCCACGAGAAATTAGGATGGTTCCTCCAGTCCGAATTGTAAACATTGGAATTTGACTCGAATCCCGGATTGGAGAAATTTGTGTTCATTTGATCATATGAAAATTTAGAGTCTCGTCCCCATGATGGACAATTACTAGAACTGTGATAAGGATTGGAGCAATATGAACATGGTTTATGTGGGTAACAATTGTGAGTGTAGTTGATAGGAGCAGGTGTCCTACCACTAGGCGAAGCATGTTGTGTAGAAAAATTGTTATAATTATTATAAGAAAAATCCATGCTTCGTTCTCACTTTTTAACATGCAAATATCCCATATAAAACATCAACCAATTTTTATTTATTTTTTTTTTTTTTTAAGAAATAGGAATAACAAAAACAAATTGCAAATAAATAAATAAATCTTAATTATAACTAGTAGAAAGATAAAATCAATTTAGAAATAAATAGTTTTCAAAAATTCAAACAATTCCCCGGCAACGGCGCCAAAAACTTGATGTGAATTTTAAATGTACTCGCAAGTGCACGAATCGTTTGCAATAAAGGGTTTTGCAAGTGCGAGGTCGATCCCACAGGGAATTATGTTCTTGAAAACAAATTTATGACTAAATTAATTAAATCTTAACCTAGTTCCAAAAATTAATAGATTTTGATAAATAAAGAAAATATAAACTAAATAAAGTAAAATAAAACAAAAGAAAAGGTACTAAGGTTTTGGAATCCACACCCACCAAATCATAGCAACATATTCTCATGTTCATCAATACACATCCGAAGTTCTCACCATACAAATCTTAGGTATGTTCTACTATGCTTAAAAAAATCATTAAATCATTCAATGAATCCGTTCTTTGCACAAATCACAAAAGATATCCGGTTTAAACCAAATCATCAAATGTATCCGTAGAACGAAACACAATGAATATCCAACGTTTTGATAAATAAAAACCGAAGCAATCAATTATGTGAAATTATCTCAAATCATCAAATGTATCCTTAAATCACAAAAGATATCCAAGAATCATCCCACAAATTAAAAAGAAGTAAAACATTGAAAAAATTAAACCAAATAAAACCGGATAGTATAAACTTACATGAAAATATTGTTGCTCTTCAATGGTGAGGCTTCATCCTCAACCTTAGTTGAAAAACTAGCTACACATGACTATGAAAAATAAATTTTAAACTAAAGAAAAACTAAACTAAAAAGAAAAGAATATTTTGGTCTCTAGCTCCCCCCTCTTTATCTTGAGGCTTAGAGGTCTATTTATAAGGAGAAAAAAAATCCTAGAAGCCCTAGAATTTCAATTAAAATCGGAGGTTAGTCTCCTAGTTTGAGTAGGAAACTCAAAACACAATCCAAGAAGGAAAAGGACTCCAAATCCATCCAGATTTGCGGCCTTTTATTTCCGGGCACCTTTGGCATAGCAGACGTCTGAATTAGGAAAATCCTATTTCACAATGATTTGTAGAAAAAATGAGTTATCTTTCCAACACCGCTTGATTCACCTTAATCGGATACTTGAAATGAAAGTTATGGCCAAAATACTATAACATGTGCAGAATTTGAATTCTAATTCGATTTTGACTCCAATTAGAGAAATTCCGATTTAGTCATCTCCTTGATTTGGTTGAACAAAACCACATCTTCTAGGTCTCCTTAAAGTGTGCTTTCTTTCACCATAAAGCTATTGTTTTCTCTCAATGACCTACAAAATACTAAAATACCAAAACTAACCAAAAACATTAGAAAATAACAAAACTAAAGGTTTAGTAAATGCAAATTAAGGGGTCCACATATGCAATATTTGACACTCATCAACTTCTGATCTGATCATTCTTCTTATCTGATTGGACCATAAGTCCTATCCCAATTCTACCAGAGATAACTGATACCTGATTTCCCTGAAGTAGTTGCTAAATGTCTATCTCCTCCTTGGATCGGGTTGAGTGGAATTTATCCCCAACAGATGTTAACTTAGATATGAAAATGGATGACTCACTTGTTTGTCTATGTAATTATGATAACGTCATATTTGGATAGTTATTGATGCAGATTCGGAAGATGAGAGCATGGACCTATATGCCAGTTCTAATGGTTTTTGAAACCATTACCGAAGTAATATGTGCTACGTTAGAAATTGCTAGTCATATTTATGTGTGTTTTATTTCATGGCTTGTAATAATTATAACAATGTTTTGTTTGGCATATTTTTATGTTGCATGTTTATGTGCCATTTGTGGCACTTATTTTTAATGCACCTAGTGTGCAAATGGCCTGTAATGATAACCTAGCAACTTTTAATTAATGTATCGAGGTATTTCAGTCATCTCTAATGTATTATGCTATCAATTCCTAAGTCTTTAGAAGAAAAAAAATGTATATTCCACTGGGAGAGTTATCTCTGATGTAGTAACGTCACATGGGTACCAGAGGTTTCTGCTTATGAATTTGCAGGTTCAAATTTGGGGCGTTACAGTATGGTATTAGAGCGGTTTGCTCTGTGGCCCAGTGAATAGTCAGTGTCATACTGTAACTTGGGTAAGTTACAGTATGGTAGCATAACGGTTAGCTCTGAGACCCAATGAATCTTTAGTGTCTTAAGGTGACCTTAGGAAGTTACAGTTTAGTGCCATAACAGTTTTGCTCTGAGAACTGTCAGTCATGACCTTAGAAGTCTAGAGGTAACACAAGAGCTTTAGTTAATAAAAGCTTTATAGATATTATAATAGACTTGGTACAAATTTTCATGATTGATAAGATTGTGAACTATTGTTTATAGTTAGAAATTTTTTGAAGTATGATTAACTATGCTTTTATGAATATATGCACTAGATGATTTTTAAGAATGACCATATGTTTCCCTGCTATCCATATTAAGAAACATATTGGTATGCTATGCATATTAGGAAACATATTGGTATGATTTGCATATTAAGAAACATATTAGTATGATTTACATATTAGGAAACATATTGATATGATTCGCATGATGGAAATATATTGGTTTGATAGCATGCGAAACAAAGCTTATATTACAAGATAAGGGAGATGAAACCATTTTGATTAAAGAATGATTTTGAAATAAGAAAAATGTTTGAAGAATGAACTTTCAACATTGTTTCAATATTTACAAACGATGTTTAGATGGGAAGAAAATGTCTTGAAAATAAAAGTTTTATGAAAATGATATATCTATATTATTATATACATGTTTCTGTTTTATTGTCTAAAAGCAACGAAGACACTTCTATTGAAAATGAGGGAGTTAAACACTTGTTCCAGAATGAGAATACTCATTCATGTATTATTACTATGTTTTCAAAAGTTTTTGAACAATGAAATTTCTGTATGGAAAGCAAAGGTTTAATACAATAAAAGATTTTTGAAAATATACTAAGGAAATACATGTTGGAATGGTATGATGGTAGTGTGCACTTGATAGAAAGGCACATAACACCACCTTAGATTATAAATAAGCATCTGTAATTTATGTATATATGACTCTCAAGTTTAAGATCTGTAGTTCTATAGATGTTGAGAATAGAATATATATTCTTTTATCAAAGTTAACAAGTTTAGATGTTTTTAGTGCAGAAAGACTCCCACCCAGATGTCAATCTCAGTGTTAGATGAATGGAAACCTGAGGTATGGAATTAAAAATACTTTCATAATTAGGATGATTAACATCTAGTATTATTTTGAGGTATAGTCATGAAACGATACATTGTGGAGATATAAATTATGGAAATTTTGGTGCTTATAACTTGGCAGATTCAATGATATTAAGATGATAAATTGATTAAGCACCTTATTGATATGCTTAGAAATGATGTTTTTCCTATGTCCATGATAAGGATAACCTTAGAGTCAAAGGACAAATATTGAGGTTCTGATGCATATCTGATTAACCTTAGAAGGTAAGAAAAATATACTTCATGGACTATTGACTAATGATTAGTTGAGAGGTAAGCATTTAACATACCCAATCAAGATTAATAGTGTCTTTTGAAGATAAGTATATAAATTGCAAATGGTTGGTTCACATGTATTTTGGACATATATATATATATATGTTATTAAGAGAAACCAGTTAATTAAATGATTTAGTGATACTTGGAAAAGATAGATCCATCTTTGATGAATTGTTGAAGTGTTCTAGAGACTAAGTTATTAGTATAAGAAAATGAATCGTGAAATCATTTAGAACAACTCTCTTAGGGAAATCCTTACCTTGGGGATAGATATTTTAGCTATCAGATTTTATGATTGATCAAATGCATAGTTAAATTGGATTGATATTAAGGATCTAATCTAATGATTTTCAAGGATGATAGTATTTGTCCAGGATAAAGGAAAGATCAAGGTACTACATAAAATTTCAAGGAAATAATAAGAGCTGGAATAAATATTATTTCCTTACAACCTCTTAAAACAAGATTGATTACATATGATTGAAGGAACTCAGTAGACTTGCAAAGATGATCATTTCCGCACCATTCATAGAGAGTTTGGTATGCTTAGACCTACAGGTATTACACAATACTGCAGTTATTTATTTATTTAATTTTTTGTAAATAAATTGGTAAACTGAATAAAATACCTCGTTTAAGTTTTTGGGCGGAAAACCCTAAGATTTTGGACTTCGTTCAAGAGATTCTCGTGTTGTTCTCGAAGACGATTTGTGTTCTTCTCCAGTTTAGTATATCTCTTCCCCAGGCCATTCGCATATGAATCTAAAAGTTTCTTGAGCTCTCTATTTTCTTGCTGAAGAACTATGTTCCTTCGCCTAAAATCCATGAACAATCGTTGCAAAACCAAAATTTGATTTTGTAGCGATTGAATCTCATTCCGTCGAACCTGCAGACATTGAGCCATATTTGAAACAGAAGTAGCACCCTGAATAATGAATGCCATAGAGTCATTAATGGCTTCAACATCAGACCGATCCACCAATAACTTTCCATCTCGTGGAGTAATGATGCCTCTAGCCACCGATGCAGCAGTTGCATCATCCAGCATCACAGAGTCAGTAATCATGAGATGACCTCTTGGAGATGGGAATGATGGGCCCCAGATCTCTGGTTGTACATTAGACACATCATTCAGATCAAAATTGTTTTGCGAAGCAGAAGAAGAAGCCATTTTGGGAAAAACGAAATAAATGAAGCTATTCTTCAAGGAACCTGAAGGAGAAATGAAAGAAATGGAGCTATACTTCGAAGAATCTGAATAGGAAAGGAAAGAGAAATTAATCAGTTGACAAGGCGTTGTCTAAAAATAGTCATTCTGAGAACAACCGCCACTACCACTAACAAACAGTCCTTGATTTGCGAGTCCTCTCTCTTTTTCAATTTTCACCTTTTCTCCTTCTCGATTTTTGAATTCACTCAACGACTTTTCCGGATTTCTTGCCTCACTTTTCGCACCTCGCAGACATGGAGGAGCATTCTGAGAAAGGTATGGAGAAATCATGATCCATTGTCGGCACCACTCGAGAAATCATGGATTGCCCGAGCGACATCATGCTGATGCCCTCGAGTGACTTCTAGGTCACTCGAGTGACATTGTGCTGATGCGCTCGAGCACCCTATAGATGCTTTAGCTTCTTGTTTCCATAGTATTGCTGCCACATCAGCCCTAACACCCGTGCTAAAATGGCTCTGACAACTTCTTTTCCTGCTTCTTTGCAAATTCCACAACAATACTGCAATTTTATCTCAATGTCATGTAAAGCACTGAAACACCAAAACTAACCAAAAAAGTTAGAAAATAAAAAAGCTAAAGGTTTAACAATTGTAAATTAATGGGTCGAAATATACAATATTTGGCACTCATCAACAAATACAGTCTTAGAAGTAGAGGAGATATCAGAGGAAGAAGCTACATACCCGAGTCTGGTCCTGTCTGTTGGGTACTTCTAGATTGACAATGTATGGGTCAGCTTCTCATTAGTGACCCTCTCCAACTGTGTCTGTGTCTCCAATAACTTCTCCTCTAGATCTTGAATCTTGAGCAGCAAAACTCTTTTTAGCCTGCAAACTATTCAGCTCATGGATGTGTTGTTTGGAAGTTTCCCTCAACTTTAAGAACTCTACATAGAGGACTTTATAGGCCTCTTTGAGTTCTTCCATGTCTTCATCACTGTGCCCAGAGTAGTAGGATTGAGAATCCTCCTGATCTTCATGTGGACTTACAAAGGCTAGAAATTTCTGATCTTAAGCAGGAGTTTCTTCTTCTACTGACTCATCATTGAGAGTCGCATTGTAGGCCTTCCCTTTACCCTGCTTGAGATTCCCATAGTCAGCCCGAATATATCCAAAACTTGAGCATTCAAAACATCTGGGACCTCTTGGGTCCTTCTTAGCTTCTTCAGGCTCAGATTCTCTAGGGTCCTTCTTCAGTCTTTTAGAGAATTTCTTCTTGAATTTGTCATTCTTCATTAGCCTACCAAAATTCTTGGCTAGCATTGCCATTACATCTTATTCATTATCAGAGTTTACCTTAGATGAGACTTCAGCTTTCTTCTTGGATGCCTTGAGGCAATAGCCTTTACCTTCTTGATTGGAGGCAAGGAAAGCTCATATGTTTGAAGAGATCCCAGCAACTCTTCAATCTTCATCTCTTTTAGATCCTTGCTTTCTTCAATGGTAGTAACCTTTATTCTAAAATGTTGAGGCAAAGATCTTATAATTTTTCAGATGAGCTTTACATCCAAGACAGACTTCCTGAGACTCACCATCGAGTTTCTAAGGTTGCTCATCTTAGTGTAAAACTCCCAGAATGTCCCATCTTCAGGCATCTTAATCTCTTCAAATCTAGAAATCAACATTTGGAGCTTCGTAGATTTAACAAGTTTTGTGCCCTCATATGTTGTTTCTAAGATTTTCCATGCTTCTCGAGCGGTTTCGCAGTTTGAAATTCTTGTGAATTCAGACGGTGAAAGAGCTTGACATAGAGCATGTAGGGCTTTATTGTTAGCAAGTCGTGCGTTTTTTTTAGAAACTAGTTCGAGATTTGTCTCCTCTGGCTTAGTCCAACCAGTTTCGACAATCTTCCAACAATCAATGGATTTTAAAAAGAAACGCATACGAGCTTCCGAATAGCCATTGTTTGTGCCATCAAAGGCAGGAACAGTATTAAGATTTTGAGACATAGTAAAATAAAATAGAAGTCAAAAGGATTACACTCAAGAAATAAATCTAAACAGAGTGTACCAAGCTCTAATACCAATTGAAAAATAAATGACTTCTAATTTACCATGTGTGTGTGCACAATGTGTAACAAAATATTGTAAATGCGGAATTTAAAGAACACAAATATTTTTTTAATGGAGTGGAAACTCAATTAAAAGAAAAAACCACTCCGAGGCAGCCAAACCTAGGAAATCCACCATCAGAAGACAAAGCTAGTACAAAGACAGTAACACTCACATACCCGATGCAGCGATCGTATCTAGCACTCTAACACGTAACCCAACGTGAATGACTCCCAACCAAGTCTCCTACTTGAAGGGGTCTTCTATGGATTCGTTTACCTTAGGGCTCCTTCCTAAGATAGACTTCAATTATGAGCACAGCAACAGCACAACGCCAGGGGCTTGAGAGCTAGCGGATCTTCACAATTGAGTGTGTGCTTAAATAAACATGTGTGTGTAAGTGTGAAGGGTGGACATAAGTGTGTGAAATAAAGTAAAATATGTATTGAAAATTATTGGACTTCTAATATAAACAAGTGTGTCCAATAGTGTGCAACAAAATATCAAAATGCGGAATTAAATGAGACATATATTTTGTTGACGAAGTGGAAACTCAGTTAAGAGAAAAACCACTTCGGGGCAGCCAAACCCAGGATACCCACGATTCAGAAGACAAAGCTAGTTAGAAAGCAGTAGCACTCACATACCCTTATGCAGTGTTCGTACCTTAAACTCTAACCTGTAGCCGAACACGAATGCCACCCAACCAGGTCTCCTACCTAGAGGGGTCTTCAATTGAATCCTTGAACTTAAGGCCAACCCCTAAGATAGACTTTAGTTTCAGCACAGCAACAACACTTGGCAACGGCTTAAGAGTGAGCACATCAGCACAGTAACTCTAAAATATCACTCTCTAAGCACTGTGGAATACGCCACCGAATTCTTACTGTTCTCAAGCCTAGGGACCTCTATTTATAGGCTGAAGTTCAAATGAGCGTCTGGCTTGATAAACCTAGGCGCCGTCCTGATGGTAGACATAAGGCGTCCAGGCAGACAACTGTACGATCGGCTTTCCAAAATTTTGCTGAAATTCTTTCGTGATTTGAGTCGTGTCCGGACGGTGTTGGCCTGTCGTCCAGACGGTTGCACTTCAACTGCACGCAATTTCCATATTAAGGCTTTGCGCTTCCGGACCAAGGGAATGGTCGTCCGAACAGTTGATTATATGCACACAATTTCCATATATGTAGCTCGCGTGTCCGGACCACGAATGCTGTCGTCCAAGTGTTTGAATTTTGAATCCGCAACTTGCCTTATGGATAAGCACATCCGGACGGGAATCCACATCATCCGGACGGTTACAGCGATCTTCCCATATCTGTGTTTTGGAAAGAAATCTCATAGCTGGTCGAACACTGAGTGTTGTTTGGACATGCTGCTGAAACGTCTGTATGGATGCAAGCTGGAACCGTTTGAAGCTTCTTGACACAGACGAAGGTCCGGACGAAAAGTTCTCGTCGTCCGGACAGATGATGCTTTGGACAGTTGGGCGCCCGGACGGTATATCACATCGTCAGGACGGCTGCAAGGGAACCGAATTTAACTATCTTAAAATCCGCATAGAGTATTCTTGAAGAGCATAATAGAAGTGTAGACTCTGGATAAAGCAGCTTCCCTGTACAAAAGCATCATTGTTTATGTTACTAACTGATTAGTGTCCAGGCGTTTCGCCGTTCGAATGATAAACTCAAGATTCGACTTTTGCTGAGCTGTAGACTTTATAGAGTCTTTTTGGAGTCCGAAAATTCCTTCTTGATGCTTGCGACACTAATCTTGTCATAATAAGGCCCTTTCCATATGAGAGAAATAAACTCTGAATATTTGAAGACTCTGAACTGATACGGCATCCCTGTGAAATCAGTAACAGTACATGATAGTGATCTTGTCCAGTAGAATGCATCCAACAAAAAAACTAACAAACTCTCCTTTTGGCCATTCTGGGACAAAAATCACTTGACCAGTTAAAAATACAATCCCGGTCCGAATCAAAAATATACTCCCCCTTTTAGTCTCAAAGGGACAAAGGGTAAACAAAGTATAGAAAGACCACAGTAATAAAATATTCCCCCTTGATGTCTCAACAGGACAAGGGTAAACAGAGTATATAAAATCCACAGACAAAAATGTTATATAATCCAAAACAAAAGGAAAATAGAGAAGAGTTTGCAGGTGGCCCAAAAGAGAGGAACAAAAATCCTCCAACTACTAAATCCCGTTGATTGACTAAAATCAAGAAGCTGAGAGAAAGGCATACAAAAGACTGGATTTGTACTACTTCGGCTTCTAGCTCTGGAAGCCGGGAACCATGGACTAAAAAACCTTCAATCTCTTGATTTTACAAAGCCCAAAACTGGTTATCCACAGATTGACATCCTCTAAGCAACTGGTCTACAAGTCTGAGGGAATGCTACAGAAGCCTCTACATGAGCTAGGGGAAGAGCTCATCTTAATCCTTAGACCTTTGGAATTTGAACATCCGGCTTCAACAATAGTCAGTTTTCCAAAGGATCCATCTGTCAGATATTGTGTTGGGAGCTATTGGACGACATATTCCTAAAAAGATTTAAACATAAATATTTCTAAATAATACCACAAAGAAATATTAGATCCTGTTAGTCCCAAAAAGAAGGTGGTATTATGACAGCTGTCAATTTGGTATAAAAGCAAAGATCGAAATCCAAATGACCCAGATATATCAATATCAACCCAACACATAGACATAAGAGGACTTTCATGCTGAATATCTCAAAAAAAAATCCCAATCACCAAATATTCCAATATTCTAAAAAGCACAAAAACTTAAAATAACAAAGGAAGATACAGCAAATACCATGGAATAAGAAGAAATGTCCAGAGAATGCCAAAATCTCAGGAGAAATCCATGAGAAAAACACACAACATGACATGATAAAAATGCAGAGAAAGAGATGCAAATCTTAAACTTGTAGAGATCTCGTTCGGACATGTCACTTAACCGTCCAGACGATTACTGCTGGGGCAGCGTATGGCAAGACTGCTCTTGTCCGGATGTAAGAATAGGTCCATCCGGACGCTTCACACTGAAAATCTGAAACTTGAGGAAAATTTGCAGAAAAATATGTTTCCCTAAAGTTAGCTTCATAACACGCATATGTGATCAACTGATAATGCAGTCAAATAACATTGCAAAAATATGCAAAGATATGAATGAGAGTTAAGTATTCAATAAGCACAAATTTCCCTGTAGATAGAAATTTTAAATAGATTACCTAACTGATGCAAGGCGTGTATGTGTGTGAAAACTTTCTCAATAAGGTATGAAATTCACTGATATGACAAAAAGTAACTAGATTTTCCAAACAAGAGAGAAAATCAATGAAAAATCAGCCAAAAGTCAAACCTTAGAAGGTACTAGGGCCTAGCCACCCTCATCTGATACACTCCCTCTAAGATGCAGCACCTAATTGTTTTTCTTGTACCGTGAAGGACAAGGTAAATTTTACTTGTACCATGAAGGACAAGGTATATTGCTAATTCATCATAGAAGCAGTGAATATAAGCATATAGCACCGAAATCTTAAGAATAACCGCTTCATTCTTTTGGTGCTGCAACCTAGAAAGAATGCCAAAAATTTTATGTTCTAAGTTCAACTAGCAAGTTGGTCAATTTGACCATCTTATCAAAAACATCTCTTATTTAGAATTTCCAGAAGCTAAAAGTCAGAGAGGAAAAGATGTACCTAAGGGGAGTCTTGGATAGTGCACATTTTCATCGCATGAGGAAAGTAAATATCTATCATTAAGATGCAACAGGAAAACTTAGCAGATACCATGCATAAACTCTCAATCATATACAAGCATATTTAATCAATGTACAATGAACCGAGATATCAGGCAAAAACACATGCAATATCTGAAAAGCTATTAAAAGAAAAAATAAAAATTCCGCATCTTCTCCCCAAATTTTTTTTGTTGAAAACCAATAAACAGAAAAACAACAAAGACATGCTTATGGAAAAGGAAATGGCATCTAATCCCAACATGTAAGGTAAAACCAAACTTGCCCTCGTGGAGAGAGGTTTAGAAATACCAAAAGACAGAAAAGCAGCCACCCGACGTGCTTTTAACTGTCATCCCCAAAAATATATCTACAAAAGTTTCTCAAGATAACAAGAGAAAATATGGGGATAGAATAAATGGTTCCTCAAACAGAATGCAAAGCATGAATAAGTTATGACATGATAAACAATGCAATGCAAACATACATGCACTAGGATTTAGGAACCAAAATCCTAGGCATGGGAGACCTCACCTACTAGGTGAGTCCACTCCCCCTCAAGGAGTGAATGATCTCATCCTTCCTTACTCATTCCTTCTCTACTTGTGAGGCAGGGGTGTGAGCCATGTCCCAATTGATCAATCTGACTAGGACATTCTTCATCATGTTGACAAGCCGTTCATTGGTCTGATTCTTTTTAGGCTTGTGAGGATTGACTTTGAAGCATTCGGTTTTGATGTGGCCATACTTACCATAGTGATGGTATGAGGGAGAATCCTTTTAAGGATAATGCCGCTGTCTTTTGCTCGGTTTTCCTGATCCAAGGCTGCTGATGTCTGAGGACAGTGTGGCCTGATGTGTCTAGAGAAACCACAATGATAGCAGGTATGCTGACTTTGTTTGCTGAAATGCTTCTGGAAGGGCTCTGCAAATTTAAGATGAGCATTTTCACAAATAATAAAGTCCTTACCTCTTTGAGATATATGCCTCCTATGGGGCGGAACATATTTTTCTGAAGAGGTTTTTTCAATAAAGCCTTTTCTGGAATCCTCATGTTTCTTCCAATGTCTGTGGGATTTTAACAGATAACACTTTGGTCTAATATGACCAACCTTCCCAAAATGATGACTAATAGGAACAAACTTACCTTGTGTTCATGAATCCTTGGAGTTAGGCTTCACACAGTTATTTAAGCAAGAATTTTCAGAAGAGGCTGCATCTACTATCACATGCTTAATGTCAACAGAATCTAATTCAGAATCAGAAGCATGTGAAGTAGAAGTACTTAAATTAGCAGTCAAACCAGGCTTGTTTGAAATATCTGAATGGATACACAATATGCTTTTAAAATTATCACTTGAGAATTTTTTAACGAGATTTTCAGATTCCTTTAATTTATTCTCAAGTGTATCAATAATGTCAAATAGCATGGTATTCTCAGATTTCAAAAAGTCAATCTGAAAAATAAATGGACTTCTAATTTATACAAGTGTGTGTGAACAGTGTGCAACAAAATATTAAATGTGGAATTAAAGGAGACAAATATTTTGTTGACGAAGTGGAAACTCAATCAAGAGAAAAACCACTCCGGGGAAGCCAAAGCAGGAATTCCACTATTCAGAAGACATAGCTAGATACAAGATAGTAACACTCACATATAACCGATGCAGTGGTCGTACCTTGCTCTCTGACGTGTAACCCAACACGAACGCTTCCCAACCAGGTCTCCAACCTGAAGGGGTCTTTAATGGAATCCTTTACCTTAGGGCCAACCCCTAAGATAGACTTCAGGTGTAGCGCGGCAACAACAAACTTGAAATAGCTTCAGAGGAAATATCACGTCTCTGAGCAATTGTGGAATTCAATACCAAATTCTTCCAGTTCGCAATGCCCAGGGGCCTCTATTTATAGGCTGGGAGCTCAAATGAGCGTTAGGCAAAATATAGCTGGGCCCCGTCTGGACGGTGGACATGGGCCGCCCAGACAGACAACTGTATGACAGGATTTTTTGAAAATTTGGCTGAGAAATCTTTCCTGTTTAAGAGCCGCATCCGGACGGGATGGCACATCGTCCGGACGGTCGCACGTCCGCTGCAAGTAATTTCCTTATAAGGCTTCGCGCGACCGGACCATGAGAAGCAGTCGTCCGGACGGTTGAAGTCGAATCAACAATTTCCATATTAGTTGCACACGCGTCCGGACCAAGACTGACAGATGTCCGGACGGGGATATTTGAATTGTGATTCTTGCCTTACGTAGACGCGCGTCCGGACGGGATACCACATCGTCCGGACGGTCGAACGATCTTTCCTTTATCAGAACTTGGAAAGAATCTGAGACTGGTCGAGTACCGAGAGGCGTCCGGACGTGCTGCTAAAATGTTCGGAAGGATGCAAGCTGGATAGAACCTTCTTGACACAGTGGAGGGTCCAGACAGAAGTGCACGTCGTTCGGACGGATGATGCTTGGTCTGACTGGCATTCGGACGGTATGGCACGTCATCCAGACTAATGGAACAATTGTTAGATGAGCGTCCAGACAGGATGGCTCCATCGTCCGGACGGCTGACAGGGAACCGAAATCTTTGCAATGCAAAGTCTTCTGAGAGAGCTCTGAATAGTGAAATCCATGTTTACAACATCTTTTCACATACAAGTGATTTTGTCCAAACCACAAAATGAGGCCAAAATACTAACAAACTCCCCCTTTTTTGTCACAAAGGGACAAAGGGTGAAACAAAGTAATGAGGAAAACCACACAACAATTACTCACCCTTGATGTCTCAAAAGGACAAGGGTAAACGGAGTAATAATATCCACAGACAAAAACGTTCTAAAATCCAAAACAATAGGAAAGTAGAGAAACGTCTACAAATGGCCCAAAAAGAGGAATAAAAATCCTCCACGTACCAAATCCTGCTGATCCACTGAAATCAAGTAACGAAGAGCAAACAGTATAAAAAGTTGGATTTGTACTACTTCGGCTTCTAGCTCCGGAAGACGGGAACCATGGACTGAAAAACCTTCAGTCGTTTGATTTTGCTAAGCTTGAACCTAGTTATCCGTAGATTGACATCCTCTAAACAATTGGTCTGCAAGATAAAAGATAAGATTCACCACTGAACCTCTAACTGATGCAGATCTGAAGGAGATGCTACAGAAGACTATGCATGAGCTAGGGGAAAAAGCTCATCTCAAATCCCAAGACCTTTGGAAATTGAACATTCGACTTCAACAACAATCAGTTTTCCAAAGGATCCATCTGTCCGATATTGTGCTGGGAGTTGGTTGACAACATATTCCTGAAAGGATTTAATAGAAATCTATCAAAAAATAACACCACAAGGAAATATTAGTTCCTGTTAGTTTCAAAAAGAATGTGGTATTACGACAACTTGCAATTTGGAAGCATATGAATTACAAAAGCAAATATAGCAATCCAAATAGCATGGATATAAAAATATCCACCCAACACACAGACAAAGTAGGTTTTTATGCACAATATCTCAAGAAAATTTCCCAATCAACAAATATTCCAATATTCTAAAAGCACAAAAACTTAAAAGAATAATGGAAGACACAATGAAGATCATGGGATGAGAAGAGATGTGCAAAGAATGCCAAAATCTCGGGAGAAATCCACTAGAAAAACACACAACATGATATGATAAATCAATAAAAATGAAAAGATGTGTGTATGGCAGAGAAAGAGAAGCAAGTCTTAAACCTATAGAGATCCTGTCTGGATGTGCAACTGCTAGGTCAGCATATGGCAGGACTGCTCTCGTCTGGACGAAGAATAGGTCCATCCGAATGCTTCACACTTGAAAATCTGAAACTTGAGGAAAATATGCAGAAAAATATTTTTCCCAAAGGTTAGCTTCAAAACACGCATGTATAATCAACAAATAAAGCAGTCAAATAGCATTGTAAAAATATGCAAAGATATAAATGTGAGTTAAGTATTCAATAAGCACAAAGTCCTGCAGATAGAAATTTTAAATAGATTACTCAACTCATGCAATGCGTGTGTGTGTGAAGACTTTCTCAATAAGGTATGAAATTCACTGATATGACAAAAAGCAACCAGATTTTTCAAACAAGAGAGAAAATCAATGAAAGATTAGCCAAAAGTCAAACCTTATCTTACTAGGGCCTAGCCACCCCCATCTGATACACTCCCCCTAAGATGCAGCACCTAATTGTTTTACTTGTACCATGAAGGACAAAGTAAAATTTTTACTTGAACGTAGAGGGTAAGGCATATAGCAAATTGAGCACATATGCAGTGAATATACAATTTAAAAGCGCATAATGCATATGATTTACTGCTTGATTCTTATGGTACTGTAACCTAGAGAGTGCCAGAATTTTTAGGCTCTAGGTTCAACTAGCATGTGGTCAATTTGACCATCTTAATAAAAGACTTCTTCTCTTATCTAGAATTTATAGAAGCAAAAAGTCAGAGAAGGAAAAGATGTAACTTAGGGGAGTCTTAGATAGTGCACATTTTTATCGCATGAGGAAAGTAACTATCTATCATTAAGATGCAACAGGAAAACTTAGCAGATATCATGCATAAACTCTCAATCATATATAAGCATATTTAATCGATGCACAATGAACTGAGATATCAGGCAAAAACACATGCAATATCTGAAAAGCTATCAATAGAAAGAAATAAAGTTCCGCATCTTCTCCCCAATTTTTTATTTTTTATTTTTTGTTGAAAACAAATAAATCGAAAAACAACAAAGACATGCTTATGGAAAAGGAAATGACATCTAATCCCAACATGTAAGGTAAAACCAAACCTGTCCTCATGGAGAGAGGTTTAGAAATACCAAGATAGAAAAGCAGCCGGCCGACGTGCTTTAACTGTCATCCCAAAAAAAAAAATTTGCAGATGTTTCTCAAGAAAACTAGAGAAAATATGGGGATAGAATAAAAAGGTTCCCCAAATAGAATGCAAGGCATGAATAAGATATGACATGATAAACGATGCAATGCAAACATACCTGACATGCACTAGGATTTAGGAACCAAAATCCTAGGCATGGGAAGACTTCACCTTTACTAGGTGAGTCCACTCCCCCTCAAGGGGTGAATGGTCTCATCCTTCTTGACCCATGCCTGCTTGACTCGTGGTGGTAGCTTGCAGGTCTTGCCAATGTTGTCCATTCTCCTTAGCATACCTTGCATCAGGCTCAGAAACCCTTCATAGTTATGGTAGCTAATGGGCTTCTGCGGCTTTCTCTTGTAGCGCCTTGATTTTTTCTTCTTTGATTTGCCACTCTGATAGGCAGGAACAAACTGCTGCTGATGCGGTGGAGCCTGATGTAGCTCTAATTGGCAGCTTCTTCTGAACCTTCAACTTCTGGTATTGTGGGCATTTGGATCGGATGTGACTGGTGATGCCGTAGTGATGATAGGTAGGCAAGCTTCTTTTGTTTGAATGCTTCTTTGTATTCTCTAGAAAATTATGATTAGCATTCTTACAAATAACATTGCCTTTAACTTTTGTATATCTCCTATGCGGAGGGACATATTTTGCTGAGGAAGAATAATCAACTTCACTTTTCCTCATAGCATCCTGCTTAATCCAAGGCTTGTGGGATTTCAACAAATAACAATTTGGCCTAATATGACCAATTTTCCCACAATTATGACAAGTAGGAACAAACTTACCTTGTGTTCCTGATTCCTTGGGCTTGGGCATCACACAATTATTCAAGCAAGAATTATCCAAACAAGCAGTATCTACTATCACTGGCTTAATAATAATGGAATCTAATTCAGAATCAGAAGCATGTGAAGTAGAAGCACTCAAATCATTAACAATTAAACCAGGCTTGTTAGGAACATCTGAATGAATACAAAGCTTACTCTTCAAATTATCACTTGAGAATTTTTTCAATAGATCATCAGATTCTTTTAATTTATTCTCAAGTGTATCAGTAATGTTAAACAACATGGTATTTTCAGATCTCAAAGAGTCAATCAAAGCATGTGATTCAGACAATTGCATAATTAATGACTCTTTTTCTTGCTTCACCTTTTTAAGCTCTTTATGTGAAATTTTAGAATGTTGAGCATTCTTCAATTTATTAAAAACCTTAAAGAGCTTAATATCATAATCCTCATTAGATAACTGAGAAGAATTCATGATAAAAGGTGTAATAAAAAAATAGAAGTCACAAAGAGATGAGGATCACACTCAGGAAATAAATCCTAAACAGAGTGTACCTGCTCTAATACCAATTGAAAAATAAATGGACTTCTAATTTATACAATTGTGTGTGAACAGTGTGCAGCAAAATATTAAATGCGGAATTAAAGGAGACAAATATTTTGTTGACGAAGTGGAAACTCAATCAAGAGAAAAACCACTCTGGGGCAGCCAAACCCAGGAATTCCACTATTCAGAAGACATAGCTAGATACAAGATAGTAACACTCACATATACTTGATGCAGTGGTCGTACCTTGCTCTCTGACGTGTAACCCAACATGAATGTTTCCCAACCAGGTCTCCTACCTGAAGGGGTCTTCAATAAAATCATTTACCTTAGGGCCAACCCCTAAGATAGACTTCAGATGTAGCGCAGCAACAACACACTTGAAATAGCTTCTGAGGAAATATCACGTCTCTGAGCAGTTGTGGAATTCAATACCAAATTCTTCCAGTTCTCAATATCTAGGGGCCTCTATTTATAGGCTGGGAGCTCAAATGAACGTCAGGCAAAATACAGCTAGGTGCCATCTGGACAGTGGACATGGGCCGTCCAGATAGACAACTGTGCGACAAGATTTCCCGAAAATTTCACTGAGAAATCTTTCCAGTTTAAGAGCAGCATCCAGACGGTCGCACATCCGCTGCAAGTAATTTCCTTATAAGGTTTCGAGCGTCCGGACCATGGGGGATGAGCGTCCAGACGGCTGAACTTCAACATGCATTTTCCATATCTGCTATGCGCGCATTCGGACCATGAGAAGCAGTCGTCCGAACAGTTGAAGTCGAATCGATAATTTCCATATTAGTTGCACGCACGTCCGGACCAAGACTGTCAGACGTCCGGACGGGGATATTTGAATTGTGATTCTTGCCTTACGTAGACGCCCGTCCAGACGGGATACCACATCGTCCGAACGGTCGAACGATCTTTCCTTTATCGGAACTTGGAAAGACTCTGAGACTGGTTGAGTACCGAGAGTCTTCCGGACGTGCTTCTGAAACGTCCGGACGTATGCAAGTTGGATAGAACCTTCTTGACACAGTGGAGGGTCCGGAAGGAAGTAAAAGTCGTCCGAACGGATGATGCTTGGTCTGACTGGCGTTCGGACGGTATGGCATGTTGTCCGGACGGATGGAATAGTTGTCAGATGAGCGTCCGGACGGGATAGCTTGATCGTCTGGACGGTTGACAGGGAACCAAAATCTTTGCAGTGCAAAGTCTTCTGAGAGAACTCTGAATCGTGAAATTGTTGTTTACAACGTCTTTTCACATACAAGTGATTTTGTCCAAAACACAGAATGAGGCCAAAATACTAACACAATCAAAGCATGTGATTCAGATAACTGAACAATCAAAGACTCTTTTTTTTTTTTGAGCTCTTTTGGAGAAACAATTTTATCCAATTTAGCAAAAACTTTAGAGAGCTCAATATCATAATTTTCTTCAGATAATTGAGAGAAATCCATGATAAAAGTGTAATAAAAAAATAGAAGTCACTAAGAGATGAGGATCACACTCAGAAATTAAATCCTTTAAACAGAGTGTACCTCCTCTAATACCAATTGAAAAATATTGGACTTCTAATATAAACAAGTTTGTGCAACAAAATATCAAATGCGGAATTAAAGGAGACATATATTTTGTTGACGAAGTAGAAACTCAGTTAGGAGAAAAACCACTCCGGGACAGCCAAACCCAGGATATCCAATATTCAGAAGACAAAGCTAGTTATAAAGCAGTAGCACTCACATACCCTTCTGCAGTGGTCGTACCTTGAACTACATGTAACCCAACAAGAACGCCTCCCAACCAGGTCTCCTACCTGAAGGGGTCTTCAATGGAATCCTTTACCTTAGGGCCAACCCCTAAGATAGACTTCAGTTTCAGCACTTGGCAACGGCTTGAGAGTGAGCAGATTAGCACAGTAACTCTAAAATATCACTCTCTAAGCACTATGGAATTCGCCACCGAATTCTTACTGTTCTCAAGCCTAGGGACCTTTATTTATAGGCTGCAGGTTCAAATGAGCGCCTGGCTTGATAAACCTAGGCGCCATCCGGATGGTAGACATAAGGCATCCGGACGGACAACTATGCGTTCGGCTTTCCAAAATTTCCTTGAAATTCTTTCTTGATTTGAGCCACATTCAGACGGTATTGCCTTGTAGTCCGGACGGTCGCACTTCAACTGCACGTAATTTCCATATTAAGGCTTCGCGCGTTCGGACCATAGGAATGGTTGTCTGGACGGTTGATTTGATGCACGCAATTTCCATGTATGTAGCTCGCGCGTCCGGACCATGAATGCTGTCGTCCGGTCGTCTGAATTTTGAATGCGCAACTTGCCTTATGGATGAGCGCGTCCGGACGGGAATCCACATCGTCCGGACGGTTGCAGCGATCTTTCCATATCTATGTTTTGGAAAGAAATCTCATAGCTGGTTGAACACTGGGTGTCGTCCGTACGTGCTGCTGAAAAGTCCGGACGGATGCAAGCTGGAACAGTTCGAAGCTTCTTGACATAAAGGAAGGTCCAGAAGGAAAGTTCTCGTCGTTTGGACAGATGATGCTTTGGACAGTTGGGCGCCCGAACGGTATATCACATCGTCCAAACAGCTGCAAGGGAACCGAATTTAATTGTCTTGAAATCTGCACAGAGTCTTCTTGAAGAGCATAACAAAGTTGTAGACTCTGGATAAACCAGCTTCCTTGTACAAAAGCATCATTGTTTATGTTACTGACTGATTAGTGTCCAAGCATTTTGCCGTTTAGATGATAAACTCGGGATTCGACTTTTGCTGAGCTATAGACTTTGCGGAGTCTTCTTGGAGTCCAAAAATTCCTTCTTGATGCTTGTGACACTGATCTTGTCATAATAAGGCCCTTTCCGTATGAGAGAAATAAACTCTGAATATTTGAAGACATTGAACTGATACGGCATCCCTGTGAAATCAGTAACAGTACATGATAGTGATTTTGTCGAATAGAATGCAGCCAACACAAAAACTAACATGTATGTTTCTTTGTGCACTGTATGTGTATTGGTTAAACAAATGCCTTTGTTATGTTAGTGCAAAACTATATATATATATATAAATATATGCCTAACTAGGTGACACTTGTATAATTAAACATAAACATCTACTAAGTGCTACATATGTGTGTCTAAAAGTATTTTTAGAGGAAGGTACATCTAATGGAAATGAAAATAACTTTTGTAGCACTGTTATGCCGCCTAATCATTTTTATGTTAATCAATACATTGATATTTTATGGCGTCCATTTTTATAAATGGAATTAATTTATGGAATAAAATAAGGATAAGGTTATATTTAAATCTGTAGCCGTTGTAATTGAAAAATAACCTCTAATAATGAACATTCTCATAATGCTTTTTACTAATTTAGTATTATTACATGATTGCAATTATCCAGCTTTTGAGAATAACCTTTGGAGTAGAAATAGTATCTCTATACTTACTGAGGACGAAGCTGGTGGATTTTTCCTATAATATTGTGTTTACTACTTTATTTACTTGTTTGCGCATGTGACTTTGCATATTTTAGGATTTTAATAATCTATTTAATAACAAGCTGTGGATCTAGATCCATAGTGGTACATGACGATTCACTGATTGCCTAGGTGCTATGAATGTAGAAGTACCAAAAAAGAGAATAATAAATACAAAAACTAGTGTACCTAGGTCACCAGGGAAGACCCAGGTTTCCAAGAGCCTAGGCTCCTAAAGATTATAATTAAAAGTTAAAGTGAGGAAGCCCAGGCTTCAAATAAGACGTTAACCGTGCCTAGGCCATCAAAGGACTAGAAAAAGGGCAATACCTAAAACTCTGCATTTAAAACTATCATATTACTGCTTTATGATTATGTTTATATTCAATTTATGTCTATGATTTACGACCATAGATTATATATGGCGTATACATGCGATTATAAAGCCATATTACATTGTGTTGAATTTATTAAATAAAATAGCATTCATATTATTATGGGAAACAACAGACTCACCTAGGTATTTTCTATAGTTGTTTTCTCTATTTATCATGTGTTAATTCAGGTTATGAAGAGGAAGAATATCAAGACTATCCAAACCCTTAGATGGATCCTGATACTGATATTTGAGGCTAAACTGCCTCCCTTTTTTGGGAACTACTATGACGTAGTTCATTAACCTAGTTTCAGAGACAATATTTATATTTATGCTGTTATGCAATCATAAAGCCCCATATATTTTTACTTGTATAATTATATGCGCCCTGTGAGGCATGACTACTACCTTTTGTATGATTATGCTGACATACTTTATATAACTATTTTGAGGTTTTTCAGTTAGAAGCTCTGAAGTGTTATTTAATCCCAAGTCTGTATTATATAAATATATATTCTGTTGCCAATATTTAACTCTGATGAAATCGAAATGTCACATGAAAATTCAAAAAATTTCACTTACGCTTTTTGTAAAAGCGGGGTGTTACACTAAGCTATGAAGAATTCAATATCGAATTCTGTCTATAATACTTGCCTAGAGGCCTCTATTTATAGGCTCAGCAGACCTAAAACAAGTCTGAAATGGATTTCTCTAGGCGGCGTCCGAACAGTAACTGAGAGCATCCTGACGGACAACTATGCAACCGACTTTCCATAACTCGCTCCACACGATTTCATATCTGAATGGTGTTGCCTTATCGTCTGGACGGTTGCACTTCTGCTGAACGTAATTACCATACTGAAAAATTATTGGACTTCTAATTTTAAAACGTGTGTGTGAACAGTGTGCAACAAAATATTAAATGCGGAATTAAAGGAGACAAATATTTTGTTGACGAAGTGGAAACTCAATTAAGAGAAAAACCACTTCGGGGCAGCCAAACCTAGGATATCCACTATTCAAAAGACAAAGATAGTTACAAAGTAGTAGCACTCACATACCCCTGATGCAGTGGTTGTTGTACAAATTATAATACTCGCAAGTGCACGAATCGTTTGCAATATAGTTTTATGCAAGTGCGAGGTCGATCCCACAGGGAATTGTATTGCGAAAATTAATCTCTATTCAAACTAATCCTATTTTAACCAAGTTCCAAATTTAGGGATTTTTAACAAAAGAAAACATAAACAAAATTAATGAAAATAAAGGGGTCTAGGGTTTTGGAATCCACACTCACCAAATCATAGCAACCTATTCTCATGCTCATCACACATATTTGAATTTCTCACATACAAATCTTAGGTATGCTCTACTTTGCTTCAAAAATTAATTAAATCATTCAATGTTTTGATAAATGAAAACCCAAGCCATAAATTAAATGAGACAACTTCAAATCATCACTTGTATCCGGAAATCACAAGAGATACCCAAAAATCATCTCAAAAATTGAATAGACGTTAAGCAATTAGAAATCCAAAGCCCATAAAATCAAATAGAATAAACAAGCATAAAAACATAATCTCTCTTCAATGGTGAGGTTTCATCCTCAACCCTGGATGAAATTTTAGCTACACATAATAATAAAAATAAAATCTAAAACCTCGAATTAAAAGCATTAAAATAAACACTTACAAAAGGAAAAAAAATGGAAGAACAAAATCCTCTAGAAGATAGACTTCGAGCGTGAGGGTTGTGCCCCACTCGACACACCCCTCCCTTCTTTTCTCTCATCTCCTTCTATTTATAGTCTAAAAATCGATTGAAGTGTTGGTGTTTTTGTGCTCCAAAACATTGCTGCCAGCACAGCTTGGGAAGAGCTGCTATCCAGGCCTTGGGAAGAGCTGCTGTCCATGCTGTCAAGTGCTGCAGGCGTGAAGGAAGCTGCTGCTGCCTTGGACGTGCTACTGAGCTTCTTTGGGTGCTGCTGGACTGGCTTGGGCGTGAGGCACCTTGCTGCCCATGCTGTCTTGGTCCTTGAGTTGCTGCTGTCCAGCACATAGAGAAAGTGAAGATGCTGCTGTCCAGCCCTTGAAAATGACATGTGCTGCTGCTTGGGGAGAAGAGAAATGCTGCTATGCAAGTTTTTGGAAATAGCTGCTATGCAGGTTTTTTGGGAAGAGCTGCTGCCCAGGCTTTGGGGAGAGCTACTGGCCGAATGTGTACTGAGACATCAGCATGTGAGCTGCTGTCCAGTAGCATGTGAGCTGAAAGTGTGCTGCCAAGTGAGCTGTTGTTCAGCAGCTTTGGAGGGCTGAATTGCATGGGGAGAGAGGTGGAGCTGCTGTCTTGGATGGTGCATGCTGGCTGGTTGGATGGAGGACTTGGAGAAGACAATATGCATAATTTGTCTTGATGTATATGTTGTCCACGTGCTGCCCTTGGAAAGAATTGTGTCTAAGGCAATGAATTACATGGCTGCAAGTTCAACATTGATGCTCTTAATGTCCTCCACGTCCATGTACAAGAAAAATGAATCAATATACTTCCATGCAAAGAAAAATGAGTCTTCTTTTCTTTTAGAATGCAATTCCACAAAAATTGAGACTATTTTCTCTCCATGACTTGAAAAACAACTAAACACTAAAATTCGCAAAAGATATTAGAAAATAACAAAACTAAGGGTTTAACTAATGTAAATTAAGGGGTCCAAATATACAATATTTGTGACGCAACAGTGGTCGAACCTTGAACTCTGACGTGTAACCCAACACGAACGCCTCCCAACTAGGTCTCCTACCTAAAGGGGTCTTGAATGGAATCATTTACCTTAGGGCCGTCCCCTAAGATAGACTTCACGGCTTATCAAATCACACACTGGCAAAGCTAGAGAGCTAGCAGATCTTCAATATCTCCCTAAACACCCTCTCTAAGCTGTAGAGAATTCACCGCCGAATTCTGTGTTGAAAGCATGCCTCAAGCCTCTTATTTATAGGCTTTGGAAACCCAAAATCAAGTCAAAAATGGATTCTGATGCACACGCGTCCAGACGGGAGACAGGGCCGTCCGGACGGGCAATGTTTTCCTTGTCCGAAAAGTAATTCTGGAATTTTCTGCAGGGCCGTTCGGATGCAAAATGTTCCGTCAAGACGAGTATAATGGCCTTCTAGATGCTCAATTTACAGCATGTTTTCTAAGATTTCCAATGACGCCGATTTCGTCCCAATCCGATATTTGAGAAAAAAGTTATGACTAAAATACCGGAGGGTGTACAGACGGACAACTGCAACCGCCTTTCAAAAGTAGCACAGAAATCTTCCATAACAAGGCCGTGTCCGGACAGTGTTGCCCTAGAGTCCGAACGGTTGCACTTTGGCTGCACGTAATTACCATAATAAGGCATTGAGCATCCGGACCCTAAAGGCTAAGGTCTGGACGGTTGAACTGGTGCACGCAATTTTCATATATGAAGCTTGATCGTCCGAACCATGAAGACTGACGTCTGGACGGTTGAACTTTGTATGCACGTCTTGCCTTATAGAAAACATCGTCCGGACGGGATAACACATCGTCCGGACGATCATAGGCATCTTCCCATAACTGTGTCTTGAGGTAGAAACCCTAATGCTTGTCAAACACTGAATGGCGTCCGAACGGATGCGCTGGAACATTGGGATCTTCTCGAACTCTGAAGAGCATCCGGACGATTTGCCATTACGTCCGGACGGATGCCACCTTGAACTGTTCGAAGCTTCTAGACACTGATGGGCGTCCGGACGGAAAGATCTCGTCGTCCGGACGGATGATGCTTTGACAGAAGGGTGTCCAAACGGGAATCCACGTCGTCTGGACGGATGATGCTTTGGACAGTTGGGCGTCCGGACGGCTGACAGGGAACTGAATTTTTTGACTTGCAAACTGTGTAGAATCTTTTGGAAGCACTTTTGAATAGCGGAATCCCTATTAAACAACATCATTACAATGAAATGATTTTGTCCAACAGAATGTGGCCAATTACAAACCAACACATACTAAGGACCGCGTCCAGACGTTATTGCCCTGATGTCTGGTCGGTTGCGATTCTTCTCCACGTCTTGCCCTATCAAGGATCGCGTCCAGACGATGTTGCCTTTTTGTCCGGACGGATGCAGCTGTCTTCCCGTATATGTGTTTGTGAAGGAAATATAATTTCTCGTCGAACTCTAAAGAACTTCTGAACGTGTTGCCGTGATGTTTGGACGGATGCAAGCTTGAACTGTTCAAATCTTCTAGACACTGACGGGCATCCGGACGTATGACTGGGGCATCCGGACAAAATCTTGGGATCCAACTTCTCTGAGTTGGAATCTGCACAAAATCTTATTTTGAGCATCTTGAACCACTTTTCTGAAATGAAGATTTTGAAATAAATGACATTCCCGATTATGTAGCAACATTACATAATAGTGATTTTGTCAAACAGGATGTAGCCAATCACAAACTAACAAAAGTGTTTCCCTGAAGACGTTAAACTTAGCCCTTATGGGAGGCAACTCACTCCATTTTTGTCTTTTTCTTTTTGCTTATTGTAGTTTTATTTTATTTTATTTTGTTCTTTTACTAACACTTCTCCCATTGTATTTCATGATGCCTATTTCTATTACTTGGCAGGAGTAGTGCTTTTTTTTTTCTTTCTTTATTTTAGGACAGATGTTCTTACATCAAAGTTTGAGGGAGTGCGTTCGCCCCATCAAAGGTTGGGGGTAGGAAAAAATATTTTGTTGTCCTGTTGTACATATTTTGAATTCCTAATCACATTATTTTTGAGAATTCTGTTGAACTTTAACTATGATTTGCATTTCATTGGCGCACTTAGAAATGTTGAACACATGTTCATTTGATTAAAGTATCTAAGTCATGTCACTTATATTTGGGAATGAGATTTCACATGTTTCATTTGAATTTGGCACGAGCACACTAGAATATAGTTTGTAAGGTATGAGTAAAGCTGAGTGAAGTTGGGTGACTTGTTAGATGAATAACCTTGGCATGCTATAGTAATCTTGATAAAAGTAATTGGACCTCTTGCTCATTAAGCATTGAGTGTTCACGTCAAAATGTGTGAAGTGATTGGTTGATTATATGTATAAGTTTAACGCGTAGCGAATTTGACTCGAGTTAGTAGACCGTAGGGGTGTTTTACACCTAATGCCCTAAAGCCATCTGATTTGGGAGGCATCGGCTTAACAGTCAATACATGGGTAAATTAGAAAGCTTATGGGAGCTAAGCATTGCCTTGCCTAATAAAAAAAACATTAGAAAAGAAAAAAATATATATAATCATCATTTCTTTAATGCTCTTATTGTTATTCCTTGGTTATTTCATCCGATAGGGACCCCAGTGAATTTTGAGGTATTGAATCATTCACATTCGAATTAATTTGAAGACTCCTAATTGTGTGTTAGTTCACTTTACGCAAATTTAGTCATTTATAAGTGATTATACTTTAGAATTCCTAATAGTGTTGAAGATAAAGTATATCTTTTTGAGCTTGCTAATGAATTAAAACCATTGTTTTTGCAAAATTTTAGTCTTTTGGATAATGTGATTTTGCATAATGTTTGTGGGTAGCATTTCTGTTAAACTCTTACGAGACTTCACTCGTCCACTAGATATGCCTAGGGGTATAAAAGGCTTGTTGCATACACTTAATGCAATCATGTTTCCTACGAAAGAGGAAGTAGTGTAGTTGTTGCATTTTGTTTCATTTTATTTTTCAGTTTAGTATTGCTAAGAGACTAGCAATATGTAAGTTTGGGGGTGTGACAAGTGTTGAATGTTGCACATCAAGCCCATAACTCACATATGCTGGCACCTTAGTTTCAGTGTAATATAAAGTTTTGTGTTGTTTTATGTTTTAAACATTCTAAGGTGTCTAAAGAAAACACAAGTAAATTCTTCAGCTTTGAGCTTTAAAAGCAAATCCAGCATTCTGCAAGGCAAAACGCTTGAGCGCACCTCAAAAAGCTCGAGCGCACAATGGAATGAGCTCTAGAGCTTAAAGTCTCAAGCACACATCCATGCGAGTGAGCGTAGGAAGGTACCAGCATAGTGAGCTCTAACGTAATACACTATGCTTGAGCGCACCAGCAAAAGGTTCAAGCGCATTGTGGTAGCAAAATAGACAACAAAGCAGAAACCTGAAAAGGAGTTAGTTTTTTGACTTCTACTTGGATTAGATGTTCTGAAAGGCACAACTCAGTGTAAGATTTCACTTGTACTCTATAAATGCACCACACACTCGTCCAAATCATGGAGACGATAGTACATAGTAGAATGAAATAGCATATTAATGCTTAGGTTTTAGAGAAGAGTGTAGCAGAGTTCCATCAGCTTCTTTGGATGAACTTCTCTCTCACAAAGATAATTTCCAGCAACTCCATGAGCGGTAAACTCATCCATAGGGTATTGATGTAACTCTTTCCAAGTAATGTTGATGTAATCATGTTTTTAATTGGAAATTTATGCACATGAGTGATTGTTGTTTAACCTTGAGATTACGTTTCAATGTTTATATTCAATTTTGATAAACCTTTGATCTTGTCTTAGAAAGTTGTTCATCTTTATTGAACTCAACATTCGAATTTTCTGTGGTTATACGGATGATTTTTTTACAAGTTTTAATAGACACAAATCAATAGGGTTTGATAGGCCATGCCTATGAAGGATGAATTGTTTTACATCCTAGTCTAGTTTAATATAGGTAGACCATTCTTGCCTTGCCGAAAGATGAGTTATACTTATCCATTGATTGCGTGTATGCTAATTAAGCGATTTTATAGTTCATACCTAGGGTAGACGGATCATACTGCATCTTAGAATTAGGTGGACGATCTATGCCTATCGAAGCTGAGTTATTATTATTTCTTAGTGAAATTGTTTTCTTTACGATATTGTTGGGTGCTTGACAAATACACACGAGTCATATCATTTATGTAAGTGAAATTCCCATGTTAACTATGGTTTACCATCATTATGAGGTTAGTGGTGAAATCAATTCTTTATATCTTCTCCATTTTATCTTACTTTTGCTTTTATGTATTTATATTAAGTTTCAATTGCAAAAGAAAAAAAAATCAAACATCTTTTCTCAATTAGATTAGAATTAATCCTAACAACCTAACAACTTAACAACCAAAACCTACACTCCTTGAGGTTCGACATCATCACATAGACCTATCCTACAAAGATTCGTACTATTGTGAGTAATAACTTTATTATTGATATTTATACATACACTAAAATCTACAATCACTTTCCACTTCTAGAGCATTTTTGCAAAATAAAGCAATCCCACTACTACATTCAACACTATCCTATACAAACATCTCCTCATACCCAATTTCATTCTTTACCAAAAGTAATTAGTGTTGTTAGTTTGTAATTGGCCATATTCTGTTGGACAAAATGACTTCTATGTAATAATGCTTTTAAACAGGGATTCCGCTATTCGGAGTGCTTCCAGAAGATTTTGCACAGTTTACCAGTCAGAAAATTCGGTTCCCTGTCAACCGTCAAGTCGACATGATATCCGTCCCGACGACGAGAACTTTCAGTCCTGACCTTCCGCTGTGTCGAGAAGCTTCGAACTGTTCCAGCTTGCATCCATTCGAACGTTTCAGCAGCACGTCCGGACGACACTCAGTGTTCGACCATCTACGAGATTTCTTTCCAAAACACAGATATGGGAAGTTCGCTGCAACCGTCCAGACGATGTGGAATCCCGTCCGAACGCGCTCATTCATAAGGCAAGTATCACATTCAAAATCCAAACGTCCAGACGTCAGTCCTCTTGGTCCGAACTCGAGTGCATCAGATCAACTGTCTGGACGCACGAAGCCTTGATATGGAAATTACTTGCAGCGGAAGTACGACCATCCGAACGACAGGGCACACCATCTGCATGGGGCTCAAATCAGGAAAGAATTTCAGCGAAATTTTGGAAAGCCGATCGCACAGTTGAAATTCTAGGGAAAATAAAAAAAATAAAAATAGGCACATGTTCAATTGAATGTGTTTCAAGAAGTTCAAAGAATATTCTATGCAAATTCCAAGTCAAAGAAGCCGGATCCCAAGCATCCGTCTGGACCGTCCAATATAACGTCTGGATGCTCATCAGTCAGCAACATCAGTTCGGACGATGTGGCAATACTGTCCAGATTCCAATCAGTGTCCAGAAGTTTCGAACTATTCAAGCTTACATCTTTCTGGAAATCTCAGAACACATCCTGATTTCGCTATGCGATCAACTTCCGAGAATTTTGATGAAATTCTTTCCTGTTTTCGATCTGCGTCCGGACGGTGGTGACTTGTCGTCCGAACGGTCGCACTTCCGCTGCAAGTAATTCCCATATAAAGGCTTCGCGCGTCCGAACCAGGGGAATGGTCGTCCGGACGGTTGATTTGATGTACGCAATTTCCATATCTGATGCACACTCGTCCGGACCATGCTGACTGGCGTCAGAACGTCTGGATTTTGAATGCAATACTTGCCTTATGGATAAGTGCGTCTGGACAGGAATCCACGTCATCCGGATTTTGCAGCGATCTTCCTATAACTGTGTTTTGGAAAGAAATCCTGAAGCTTGTCGAACACTGAGAGTTGTTCGGACGGGCCGCTGAAACGTCCAGACGGATGCAAGCTGGAGTAGTTCAAAACTTCTCGACATAGGGGAAGGTCTGGACGGAAAGTTCACGTCGTCCGGACGGATGATGCTTTGGAGATGGGCGTCTCGACGGTATGACACGTCATCCAAACGGCTGGCAATTTAGGCAGATGAGCGTTCGGACGATATGACACGGTCGTCCGGATGGCTTACAGGGAATCGAATTTTCTGACTTGCAAACTATGCAGAATCTTCTAGAAGCACATATGAATTGTGAAATCCCTGTTAAAAAGCATCTTGAAAAATGAAATTGAAAATTGAAATTGACTTCTAAAAATAAAGTGTGTGCATAAGTGTCAACAAAAATTAAAGCACAACGGAAAATAAATGACACACAGATTTTTGTTGATGAAGTGGAAACTCAATCAAGAGAAAACCACTCTGGGGCAGCCAAACTCAGGAATTCCACTATTCAGAAGACAAAGCTAGACACAAGATAGTAACACTCACATGTACCGATGCAGTGGTCGTACCTTGATCTCTAACATATAACCCAACACGAACGCTTCCCAACCAGGTCACCTACCTGAAGGGGTCTTCAATGGAATCCTTTATCTTAGAGCCGACCTCTAAGATAGACTTCAGTTTATAGCACAGCTCACTTGTAAAACGGCTTCAGAGGGATTGATGACTTCTCTGAGCTCTAATGGAATTCACACCAAATTCTTGCAGTTCTCAATGCCCAGTGGCCTCTATTTATAGGCTGGAGGCTCAAATGAGCGTCTGGCAAAATATACCTGGGCTTCGTCCAGACGGTGGACATGGGCCGTCCGGACGGTCAACTGTGCGACAAGATTTTCTGAAAATTTTTCGGGGAAATATTTCCTGTTTAAGAGCCTCGTCCGGACGGTATGGCACATCGTCCGGACGGTCGCACATCCGCTGCAAGTAATTTCCTTATAAGGCGTCGTGCGTCCGAACCATGGGGGATGAGCGTCCAGACGGCTATTCTTCAATATGCAATTTCCATATCTACAATGCGCGCGTCCGGACTACGAGAGGCAGTCGTCCAGACGGTTGAAGTCGAATCGGCAATTTCCTTCTTTGATGAACGCACGTCCGAACCATACTTGTCAGACGTCCGAACGGTGATATTTGAATTGCGATTCTTGCCTTAAGGAGACGCGCGTCCGAACGGGATACTACATCGTCCTGACGGTTGATTAATCTTCCCTTTCTTGGAACTTGGAAAGAAATCAGAAACTAATCAAGTACTGAGAGGCGTCCGGACGTGCTGTTGAAACGTCTGGATGGATGCAAGCTGGATAGAACCTTCTCGACACAGTGGAGGGTCCGGACGGAGAGGCACGTCGTCAAGACGGATGATGCTTGGTCTGTTTGGCGTCCGGACGGGATGACACGTCGTCCGAACGGATGGAACAGTGAACAGATGGGCGTCCGGAAGGGATGGCTCGATCATCCGGACGGCTGATAGGGAACTTGAATTCTTCTGACTTGCAGACTCTAAATAGTGGAATCCCTGTTTACAGCATCTTTACACTTAAGTGATTTTGTCCAAACACAGAATGAGGCCAAAATACTAACAAACTCCCCCTTTGGCCATTCTGGGACAAAAATCACATGACCGGTTAAAAAATACAATCCCGGTCTAAATCAAAAATTACTCCCCCTTTTCGTCACAAAGGGACAAAGGGTAAAACAGAGTAATGAAAAAAACCACACAACAATTACTCCCCCTCAATGTCTCAGAAGTACAAGGGTAAATAGACTAATAATATCCACAGACAAAAACTTTCTAAAATCCAAAACAATAGGAGAATTGAGAAAAGTCTGCAAGTGGCCCAAAAGAGAGGAACAGAAATCCTCCAAGTATCAAATCCCAAGACTTTTGGAAATTGAACATCCGACTTCAACAATAGTCAGTTTTCCAAAGGATGCATCTGTCAAACATTGTGCTGGGTGCCGCTGGATGTCATATTCCTGAATCAAAACCAACCAGAAATACTTCCAAAAATACCATTTGATCTTGTTAGTTCCAAAAATAATGTGGTATTTAAGATGGCTGTCAAATGGATGCCAAAGAGAAATATAAGCAATGCAGCTATTCATAAGGCATAAAAGATCAGCCCAGCACACAGACAGAAAAGGATTTTCACGCACAATATCTCAAGAAAATATCCCAACAAATATTCCAATATTCTAAAAGCATAAAGACTTAAAAGAATAACGGAAGACATAATGAAGATCATGGGATGAGAAGAGATGTGCACAGAATGCCAAAATCTCAGGAGAAATCCACGAGAAAAACACACAACATGCAATGATAAATCAATAAAAATGAAAAGAAGTGTGTATGGCAGAAAAAGAGACGCAAGTCTTAAACCTGTAGAGATCCCATTCGGACATGTCACTTAACCATTCAGACGGCTACTGCTAGGCAAGACTGCGCTCGTCCGGATATAAGATGAGGTCCATCCGGACGCTTCACACTGAAAATCTGAAACTTGAGGAAAATTTGCAGAAATTTTTTTTCTTTCTAAAGTTAGCTTCAGAACACTCATGTATAATCAACTGATAAAACAGTCAAATAGCATTGCAAAAATATGCAAAGATATAAATGAGACTTAAGTATTCAATAAGCACAAATTTCCCTATAGATAGAAATTTTAAATAGATTATTCAACTTATGCAATGCGTGTGTGTGTGAAGACTTTCTCAATAAGGTATGAAATTCACTGATATGACAAAAAGCAACCATATTTTCAAACAAGAGAGAAAATCAATGAAAGATCAGCCAAAAGTCAAACCTTATCTTACTAGGGCCTAGCCACCCTCATCTAATACACTCCCCCTAAGATGCAGCACCTAATTGTTTTACTTGTACCATGTGGGACAAGGTAAATTTTACTTGCACCATGAAGGGCAAGGCATATTGCAAATTCAGCACATAAGCAGTGAATAAACAATGAAAGAGCATAATTCATATGATTTACTGCTTGATTCTTTTGATGCTGCAATCTAGAGAAAGTGCCAGAATTTCTAGGTTCTAGGTTCAACTAGCATGTGGTCAATTTGGCCATCTTATCAAAAACCTCTTCTCTTATCTAGAATTTCTTGAAGCAAAAAGTCAGAGAAGGAAAATATGTACCTTAGGGGAGTCTTAGATAGTGTACATTTTCATCGCATGAGGAAAGTAACTATCTATCATTAAGATGCAACAGGAAAATTTAGCAGATATCATGCATAAACTCTCAATCATATATAAGCATAGTTAATTAATGCATAATGAACTGAGATATCAGGCAAAAACACATGCAATATCTGAAAAGCAATCAAGAGAAAAATAAAATTCCGCATCTTCTCCCCAAATTTATTTATTTTTATTTTTTGTTGAAAACAAATAAACCGAAAAACAACAAAGACATGCTTATGGAAATGGAAATGATATCTAATCCCAGCATGTAAGGTAAAGCCAAGCCTATCCTCATGGAGAGAGGTTTAGAAATACCAAGACAGAAAAGCAGCCGCCCGACGTGCTTTAACTGTCATCCCCAAAAATATCTGTAGATGTTTCTCAAGACAACAAGAGAAAATATAGGGACAAAATAAACGGTTCCTCAAACAGAATGCAAGGCATGAATAAGATATGACAAGATAGACAATGCAATGCAAACATACCTGACATGCACTAGGATTTAGGAACCACAATCCTAGGCATGGGAGACTTCACCTTTACTAGGTAAGTCCACTCCCCCTCAAGGGGTGAATGGTCTCATCCTTCTTGACCCATATCTGCTTAACTCGTGGAGATGGTTTGCGGGTCATGTCCATATTGGCCATATTCCTTAGCATATCTTGCATCAGTCTCAGCAACCCTTCATAGCCATGGTTGCTAGTGGGCTTCTGCGGCTTTCTCTTGTAGCCCCTTGGTTTGTTCTTTTCGATTTGCCACTTTGATTGGCAGGAAAAAATTGATGTTGATGCCGTGGAGCCTGATGTGCTATCGGAGGTAGAATGCCTGATGTAGCTCTTGCAAGAAGCTCCTTTTGAACCATCGACTTCTGAGCCTAGAGATGTGGACATATGGATCGGATGTGACCGATGATGCTGCAGTGATGACAGGTGGGCAAGCTTTTTTTGTTTAAATGCTTCTTTACATTCTCTGCAAAATTATGGTTAACATTCCTACAAATGACATTGCCCTTACCTTTTATATGTCTCCTATGCGGAGGGACATATTTTGCTGAGGAAGAATCTTCAACTTCACTTTTCCTCAGAGCATCCCGCTTAGTCCAAGGCTTGTGGGATTTCAACAAATAACAATTTGCCCTAATATGACCAATCTTCCCACAATTATGACAGGTAGGGACAAACTTACCATGAGCTTGTGTACCTGTATCTTTGGATTTTGGAATTACATGATTAGTTAAGCAAGAATTTTCTAAACAAGTTGTATCTACTATCACATGCTTAATATCAATAGAATCTATTTCAGAATCAAAAGCATGTGAAGTAGAAGTACTCATATGATCAACAATTGAAGTAGGCTTGTTAGAAATATCTGAATGAATACAAATCATGCTTTTAAAATTATCACTTGACAAATTTTTCAAGAGATCCTCAGATTCTTTTAATTTATTCTCAAGTGTATCAATGATGTTAAATAGCATGGTATTCTCAGATCTAAAAGAGTCAATTAAAGCATTTGATTCAGATAACAGAATTTGCAAAAACTTTTGATAGCTCAATATCATGTTTTTCCTCAGATAACTGAGAGACATCCATCATAAAAGGTGCAATAAAAAAAAATATAAGTCGCAAAGAGATGAGGATCACACTCAGGAAATAAATCCTTACAACGGAGTGTGCCTGCTCTGACACCAATTGAAAAACGAAATTCAAAAGTGAAATTGACTTCTAAAAATAAAGTGTGCATAAGTGTCAACAAAAATTAAAGCACAACGGAAAATAAATGACACACAGATTTTTGTTGACGAAGTGGAAACTCAATCAAGAGAAAAACCACTCCGGGTAGACAAACCCAGGAATTCCACTATTTAGAAGACAAAGCTAGTTACAAGCTAGTAACACTCACATGTACTGATGCAGTGGTCGTACCTTGATCTCTGACGTGTAACCCAACACGAACGCTTCCCAACCAGGTCACCTACCTGAAGGGGTCTTCAATGAAATCCTTTATCTTAGAGCCGACCTCTAAGATAGACTTCGGTTTATAGCACAGCACACTTGTAAAACGGCTTCAGAGGGATTGATGACTTCTCTGAGCTCTAATGGAATTCACACCAAATTCTTCCAATTCTCAATGCCCAGGGGCCTCAATTATAGGCTGGGGGCTCAAATGAACGTCAGGCAAAATATACCTGGGCGCCGTCCGGATGGTGGACATGGGCCGTCCGGATGGTCAACTGTGCGACAAGATTTTCCAAAAATTTTGCGGGGAAATCTTTCCTGTTTAAGAGCCTCGTCCGGACGGTATGGCACATCGTTCGGACGGTCGCACATCCGCTGCAAGTAATTTCCTTATAAGGCTTCGCGTGTCCGGACCATGGGGGATGAGCGTCCAGACGGCTATTCTTCAACACGCAAATTCCATATCTGCAATGCGCGCGTCCGGACCATGAGAGGCAGTCATCCGGACAGTTGAAGTCGAATCGGGAATTTCCTTCTTTGACGAACGCTCGTCCAGACCATAGTTGTCAAACGTCCGGACGGTGGTATTTGAATTGCGATTCTTGCCTTAAGGAGACGCGCATCCGGACGGGATACTGTATCCAGACGGTTGATTGATCTTCCCTTTCTTGGAACTTGGAAAGAAATCAGAAACTGATCGAGTACTGAGAGGCGTCCAGACGTGCTGTTGAAACGTCTGGACGGATGCAAGCTGGATAGAACCTTCTCGACATAGTGAGGGTTCGGACGTAGAGGCACGTCATCCGGATGGATGATGCTTGGTCTGTCTGGTTGTCCGGACGGGATGACACGTCGTCCGGACGGATGGAACAATGTACAGATGGCCGACTGGACGGGATGGTTCGATCGTCCGGACGGCTGACAGGGAACTTGAATTCTTCTGACTTGCAGACTCTGAATAGTGGAATCCCTGTTTACAGCATCTTTACAGAATCCCTGTCCAAACACAGAATGAGGCCAAAATACTAACACATCTTTACAAAGAAGTGATTTTGTCCAACAGAATATGGCCAATTACAAACTAACAAACTCCCCATTTGGCCATTTTGGGACAAAAATCACTTGACTAGTTAAAAATACAGTCCCGGCCCAAATAAAAGTTACACCCCTTTTTTGTCACAAAGGGACAAAGGGTAAAACAGATTAATAAGTAAACACACAAAAATTACTCCCCCTAATGGTCTCAGAAGGACCAGGGTAAACATAGTAATAAAATATCCAGAAGTTTAAAATGTACCAGATTATCAAAAAGATAACATAAATGTATCAAAAGAGTAAAACAACAACAAAACAAAATAAGCACAGGTAGGTTCGGCCATCGGCGCATCATCCTCATCATCACTGTTGGACAGGTGGTGGAACTTGAGACACTCCCGTAGATCAATCTGATTTTGCTTCACACGGAGATTGATTGAGTGAACCTCCAGTTGCATGGCCGAGATGAACTGCTGCATGGATGACATGGTGAGCTGCATGGAACTTATGACCCCTGAATAGCGGCCAATGCCTCCATAATCTGAGAGTAGGTGGCATCCTGCTGTGGTGGCGGAACAGTTTGGGAAGAGGATGCCACATCTGGAATGCTTACAGGAATAGGAGGAGGCGGGGGCACATCATCATCCTGCTCATCACGGCGTAACTGAGCTTTGGACTTCATCAGAGTCTGCTTGCTGATAGGATCCTGGATCTTCATCTTCAGCTCACCAGCAATACTGATGTCGGACTGCAGAATAATCTGTGTGAGCAAGCATCCAAATGGAAGACCGGCATTTCCCTCATCACAGGCCTCCGGAATAACACTCAAAATGTGCTTGCATAGGCAGAAAGGCAAGCGAAGGCTGATGGCAAAGACAAACTGGGCCCTCTTCAAAATCAGGTCACTGCACCTGACAACAGGCCATAGATTATGCTGAACAATGTTGGCCAACATGCGGTGAGGGGAGGATAAGGCACCGATCCTGATGGTGGTGGCGCGCAGTTCTCCCTAGGGAATGGCATGAAAGAATTCTCAGAGATCATCCAGAGAAAGAGGTATGCCCACCTCATTATATGGGCTGCCAGGGATTTGGAGAACAGGGACTCCTATGAATTGACTGCTTATATGCCCTCCAACAGTGGACTGAAGCACCAACCCATGGTCATCATCCTGTACCACCTCAAGGTTGGCATAGAACAGTCGGACCAGCCTGATGTACACAACATAGGCACAGGTGTGCAAATATCCCCAATGATAAGTCTGGATAGTGTCATGGATACTATCCAGAGGAGCCACCATGATGTTGGACTGAACAACGTTTCTCTTCGTAATTACTGGGCGGTCCATAATTTTGGCTCGAAAGGCTGCTCGATCTCCTCGATCGTCCTCTGGCGAACCCTGGGCTGTGGACTACCGACAGACATGATTCTGCAAAAGGGACTTTTAAAAAAGACAGAAAATACAGTCCAACAAAAATACTGAACAAGATAATCCAACACAGTAGATATACTCTCAACAACATTCCCAAAATAATCAAAATAACAGTTTAAACTAAACTGAATAGAATAAAGTTAGAAGAATACCTGGAATGTAAGAGATTTGCACAAAAAGACAAAAGAGAGAGAGATAATGCAAAAACTCGCAAGAAATCGCTCACTAGAAGCCAAAGGAGAGATTTTGCGGGGTAGGGAGAAAATGCGGCGGCCATGTCTTATAGAGGCTGTGAAGTCCCCGTCCGGACAGATCATTAACCCCGTCCTAATGCGCGTTGCCTCGTAAACTTGCGGACAGGTCACGGGTGTCCGGACGTGTAGCCTTACGGTCTGGCCGTCGGAGCCGCGCGCATCCGAACTTGTAACAGAACCGTCCGGTCGACTGAGCCACACCTATCCGGACGCAAGTAGAGGCCGTCCGGACGCTGCACACTGAAAAGACAGAAACTGAGGAAAAAATTTGCAGATATTATTTTTCCTAAGGTCAGCTTCAGAACACACATGTATAATTGACTAATAAAACAATCAAATAGCATCTCAAAACCAAGCAGAGATATAAGAGAGAGTTCAGAGTTCAATCAGCCTAAAGATTTTCCTGTAGACAGAAAATTTAAATAGTCAACTCAACTCATACGATGCGTGTGTGTGTGAAGACTTTTCGCCCAAGGTATGACTTTCACTGATATGACAAAAAGCAACCAAATTTTCTAGACAAGAGAGAAATTAATGAAAGATTAGTCAAAAGTCGAACCTTATTTAGTACTAGGGCCTAGCCACCCTCATCTGATACACTCCCCTTAAGATGCAGCATCCAATTGTTTTACTTGTACCATGAAGGACAAGGTAAATATTTTCCTTGCACCATGAAGGACAAGGCATATTGCAAATTTAGCACATAAGCATAAAATATGCATATATAGCGCCGAATTCATAGTAGTCACTGCTTAATTTTTTTGATGCTGCAACCTAGAGAAAATGACAGAGTTTTTAAGTTATAGGTTCAACTAGCATTTGGTCAATTTGGCCATCTTATCAAAAACCTCTTCTCTTATCCAGAATTTGGTCATAGAAGGAAAGATGTACCTTTAGGGGAGTCTTGGATAGTGTACATTTTGATCGCATGAGGAAATAAGCTATCCAACTTTTGCATATATAGGAAAACACTTGGCAGATATAGTCATAGAGTCTCAATCATATCTAAGCAAAGTAGATTAATGCATAAAGAATTGAGATATCTGGTGAAAACACATGCAATATCAGATATGCCAAGAAAAGAAAAAAAATCCTGCAATTTCTCCCCATTTTATTATTATTATTATTATTATTATTAAAAAATGATATATGGAAATGAGATCATATGCATGGCACGATCAAACCTATGTAAGCTCGATGATGCCAATATAGAAAAACAGTCGCTCGACCTACTTTTTCTATCTTCCCCAACAAGTACCTGCAATGTTCTCTCAAGAGAAATAGGGGGCAAAAAAAAACTTGTTCCTAGACTGCATACAAAATATAACAAGTAAAAGTCAAGCAATCAAACCTAATCCCTTAGGATTAGGAACCAAATCCTAGGCAAGAACACCTTCTCCTGCTAGGTGCGTCTATTCCCCCTCATGGGGTGAATGTTATTCTTCTTCTTGACCCAAGCCTCCCTTTCAGTGGGTGGTTGCTAGCAGGACTTCATCTGCTGACCCATCCACTCCATCATGCTTTGCATCCAAATAGGTGGCTATCTATAGTATTGATCATCTTCCACCTTCTGCGACCTTTTCGAGTGCTTGGATTTGATCTTGGATTTGCCACTGTGATTGGCAGGTACAAATCGCTGATGCTATGATGCCTGCTATTGTGGTGCATGAAACCAAGGAGCTTGATATCTTGGTGCTTGATGATAAGGAGCCTAATACCATGGAGTCTGATGCTGGGTCAGAGGTCTAATGCAATGATTAGCTTGTCTGGGCACTTTTTTCTTGGCCTTATCCTTTTGTCCTTTAAAAAGGGAGGACTGAGGTCGAACATGCCCACTTAAACCATAGTGATGGCATATAGGAGTTCTTCTGATGGAAGGGGGCTTCTAGGTGCCCGAAACATCTCCATTAAGCTTGTCCTTCCCTTTATCTTCAACAATAGGAGGATCTGGGACTTCGGGCTTAACAAAAACAGTCCTAGAGGTAGAGGGAGTGTCATTGGGAGGAGCTACATACCAGAGACCAGTCTTGTCGGTTGGGCTCTTCTGAATTGATAGCATGTGAGTCAGCTTTTCATTAGTGACTCTCTCTAATTGGAGCTGTGTCTCTAGTAACTTATCCTCTAGCTTTTGTATTTTTCGTAGCAAGGAACTCTTCTCATTCTGCAAACTGTTCAGATCATGAAGGTGCTGCTCACGTCCTTCCCTGAGCTTTTCATACTCTATATAGAGAGTTTTGTATGCCTCCTTTAGTTCATCCCCATTGTCACTGTGCTCTGAGTAATAAGAATCCTCCTTTTCTACAAGTGGAGCCACAAAGGCTAGAATTTTTTCTGGCTCAGGAGCTTATTCTTCTTCTGACTCATCACTAAGAGTCACATTGTATGCCTTCCCTTTTCCTTTCTTGAGGTTCCCACAATCAGCTCGTCTATGCCCAAATCCTGAGTACTCAAAGCATCTCGGACCTCTGGGATCTTTCTTCTTTGCTTCCTCAAGTTTAGCTTCTCTAGGAGCATTCTTCATCTTTTTAGAAAACTTCTTCTTGAATCGGTCATCTCTCATTAGTCTTCTGAAATTTTTGGCCAGCATAGCCATAACTTTTTCTTCCTCCTCGGAGGCATCTTCAGATGAGGCTTCTACCTTTTTCTTGGAAGCCTTCAGGGCAATGATCTTCAGCTTCTTGACCAGGGGTAGGAATAGCTCATAAGTTTGAAGAGATCCAACCAACTCTTCAATCTTCATTTCCTCCAAATCTTTGCTCTCTTCAACTGTAGTCACCTTGATCCTGAAACTCACCATGGAGTTTCTTAGGTCACTCATTTTGGAGTAAAACTCTCCAAATGTCTCTTCTTCCAACATCTTAATTTCCTCAAATCTAGAAATCAACATTTGAAGTTTGGCAGATTTTACAAGTATGGTGCCTTCATATGTTGTTTCCAAGATTTGCCACGCTTCTTGAGCAGATTCACAATTTGAAATTTTTGCAAATGAAGACGGTGAAAGTGCTTGATATAGAGCATGAAGGGCTTTATCATTAGAAAGTCGTGCATTTTTCTGAGGGACTAGTTCGAGTGCTGCATCCGCTGGTTTAGTCTAACTAGTTTCAACAATACTCCAACAGTCAATAGATTTTAAAAAGAACCGTATACGAGCTTTCCAATAGCCATAGTTCGTACCATCAAAGGTAGGAACAATATTAAGAATTTGAGACATTTCAGATAGAAGTCAAAGAAATAACACTCAACAATTGAATCTTAACAGAGTGTACGAAGCTCTGATACCAATTGAAAAATTGAAATTGACTTCTAAGTGTGTGTGCACAAAGTGTTAACAAAATAATAACAGTGCGGAATATAAAAAACATAGGAATTTTTGTTAATGAAGTGGAAAACTCAATATGAGAAAAACCACTCCGGGGCAGCCAAACCCTGGATATCCACTATTCAGAAGACAAGACTAGTTACAAAGTAGTAGCACTCACATACCCCTGATGCAGTGGTCGTACATTGCACTCTCACATGTAACCCAACACAAATGCCTCCCAACCAGCTCTCCTAACTAAAGGGGTCTTCAATGGAATCCTTTACCTTAGAGCCAACCCAAAGATAGACTCCAGATTAAGCGCAGCAATAGCACACACAACAACGGCTTTAGAGAGATCAACTCAGCTCAATAATCTCACAATATTGCTATCTAAGCACTAATGGAATTCAATACCAAATTTTTGCTGTTCTCAAGCCTAGGGACCTCTACTTATAGGCTGATGGTTCAAATGAGCATCTGGCTTGATAAAAACTAGGCGTCGTTCAGAAGGTAGTCATGGGCCGTCCGAACAAACAACTGTGCGATCGACTTCTCAAGAATTTCGCTGAAATTCTTTCCTGTTTCTGAGCCACATCCGGACGGTGGTGCCCTATCTTCCGGACGGTCATACTTCCGCTGCAAGTAATTTCCATCTAAAGGCTTCGCGCGTCTAGACTGGGGGAATGGTCTTCCAGACGATTGATTTATGTATACAATTTCCATATCTGATGCACGCACGTCCGGACCATCCTGACTGGCGTCCGGACGTCTGAATTTTGAATGCGATACTTGCCTTATGGATAAGTGTGTCGGGACGAGAATCCACATCATCCGGACATTGCAGCGATCTTCCCATAACTGTGTTTTGGAAAGAAATCCTGAAGCTTGTCGAACACTGAGAGTTGTCCGGACGGGCTGCTGAAACGTCCAGATGGATGCAAGCTGGAGCAGTTCAAAACTTCTCGACACAGGGGAAGGTCTGAACGGAAAGTTCTCGTCGTCTGGACGGATGATACTTTGGAGATGGGAGTCCGAACGGTATGACACGTCGTCCGGACGGCTAGCTCTTTGGATAGATGGGCGTCTGGACGGTATGACACGGTCGTCCAGACGGCTGACATGGAATTGAATTTTCTGACTTGCAAATTGTGTAGAATCTTCTGGAAGCACTTCTGAATAGCAGAATCCCTGTTAAAAAGAAGTGATTTTGTCCAACAGAATGTGGCCAATTACAAACTAACATTTTCCATTCCCCCAAATTTAACAACGAAGAAATCATATACTAATGTTTGTTAGCAACAAAACTATTAGGTTTTTGTTACGTGAGTCATGCCAACATCCCTTACCTGGGGTAGAATTCTAATTTCATAAGAGTTCATTGTACGTTCTTATAAAATATATGAGATGTTTTGCACTAGTTTGTATAAAACAATGTGATCAAATTTTTTGTTAAAATGAGCAAAAAAGGAAAAAAGAAAAGAAAAGGTAGTTGATAAGCGTCAAATGTTGCACATTCAAGCCCCTTAACTTGCATATGTTAATTCTTTAGCATTGTTATTTGTTTGATTTTGTGTTGTATTATTGTTTTCGGGTTTTAAACAAACATGCAATGAATTCCATTGATTTTGGGCTTAAAGCACACTTTGAGAAGATCTAGAAGATACGGTTAAGCTTAGCCAATCACAACAGAAGACCTATATGATATGGTTTAGTTTAATTAAGTCAAGGGAAGGATTAAATCGGAATTTCTTCAATAAGAGTCAAAATCGGATTGGATTCAAATTTGGATTCTGCACATGTCTAAGTGTTTGCACCATAACGTTTTAGTCAAATCTCCGATTGGAATAAAATTAGCGGCGTTAGAAAGCTAATAAAAAACAACACAAATATGTCAGAAACATCCTTTTCCTAGTTCAGACGTTTACTATGTCAACATTGCCCCGTAATAAAAGACCATAAATCTGGACGAAGTTGGAATCCTTTTTGTACTTGGATTGAATTTTCATTCTCATACTTGGTCTAAGAGATTAAGTTTCATTTTTTCTTGGATTCCTAGGGCTTTTAGGCCTCTCCTAGTCTATATAGATAGACCCCTAAGCTTCCAGAGAAGGTGTGCTTAGCTTTAGATGGAAAATTCTTCTTGGAGGCTACACAAGTTGAAGAGGAGAACATGGCAGGAGGCCATCCCAGCACCACAATGAGCGATTAAATTCGTAATAAGGTGTTGATGTAGCCATTTATAAATAAAAATGGTTTAATTTGGGATTTTCTATATGCATGATGGTTGTATAACTGTGAGAATTGGTCTTAATGTTTATATTCAATCAATTCATACATCACCCAAACAATACCCGAAGTTTATGAAATTTTTGCAAGCTCCAAATAGCACAAAACCTAGAGAATAATCAAGATTAAACTCACATTTTACAATATTTAACAAAAAATCTATGAAATACGAGTTTAACGATTTACCTCAAAATGATCTGTAAAAACGTAGATCCTCAAGCGTAGATAATGTTTCTGAAGTTAGATTTAAGGTATGAGGCTTAGGCTTTAGTAGATCTAGGGTTTTCCTTGAAAAACCCTAAGAGAAAATGAGAAAACCTTGAGAATCTTTTCGAACTCCTTCAGAAAGAGGCTACTGCCTCTTTTATTAAAAAGCTATGCGCATCACATGATGCACGTTTTTTTTTTTTTTTTTAAAGAAGGGTCGTGGCGGCCCTTCCTTTTTTCTTTTTTGAATTGAGACGTGCGCCACTCTTCTTTCTTTCTTTTTCTTAATTCATTTCTATTTTCTTTTTCTATTTCTATTTCTTTTATTTTCTTTTCTTTTTTCTTTTCCATTTTATTTTCTTTTCTTTTCAACTTTCTTTTATATTTTCTTTTCTTTGGAGTTTAAAAATATTATTTGCATTTTTAATGACACTAAATTAACTGAACCAATTAATTATTCAAATTTTATACTTTAATTATTAAATAATGTCTATGAAGAACTAGGGATTATATGCTTGTCTACCATTTTGAGAATTTGACAACAACTAGTTATATCCCAAGTATTGTGCTACGGGATCATCATCTACATCCGCTAAACCTGTAGCCAAAGCATCAATGTATGCATGGTTATAGGGTTAATGACATCCGTACAGGTGAAAGTATGTAATACTCCTTATTTTAAGATATTGAGTAAAATATCCTAAAATACGATTTAAGGCCTAATAATAGGAATAACATACATATGAATATTTGTTGAATAAATATTCATCAAGATAGGTATAAATATTTAAGAGAATATGTGTATAAGTATATAAGAGTTAAATGGATTAAAATTAAACTAGGTTTAATTCGATCGATCGATTATAAGATCGGTCGAGCGATTGTTTAATGTCTTAAAATCGATTGTGCAATTAAGGAATCGAACCCTTATTAGAAGCCGAAATCGATCGAGCAATTTAGTTATATAGGTGCTGAAACGGGTGAAAATTTGGCTAAGTATAATAGATCGATTGATTATTTATAGTGTAAAAAGTAGATCGATCGACCTACTGTTCAAGTAGATCGATCTACATAAAAGTGGATCGATTGACTAACTGTTCAATTAGATCGATCGATTATTTCATAGTGTAAAAATGCGATCGATCGATTCTCTGCAGAAAATAGATTCATGCATCGAATCTCTGAAAATCTGATTTTTAATACCAAATCTCCCCAAATCTTCTCCCCAGCCGTTAGATGCGATCGTTTTGGAGCAATCTTGGCCGTCCATTTCACTATAAAAGGAACCCAATCCATTCCTTCAATTACACATCTCATTTCTCTCAATTCTCTCCAAAAACTCTCTCTATTTCTCTCCCAATCTCTCTCAAATTCTGTCTCTCTCTGTTGGGTTAGTCCAACAAAGGAGAAGAAGAAATTAGGAGGATCCTAGTTGTAAGTCTCTTTCTCTCAAGCTCTCTTTCTCTCTTTCTCTCCCTCTCTATTTATCTCTCACGGGTCACGTACTGTGAAGGAAGAAGAAGAAGAAGAAGAAGAAGAAGAAGAAAAAAAAATAAGAAGAGAAGAAGAAGAGAAAAAGAAAAAGAAAGAAAAGAAAAGGGATATTTAGTTTTTAATTAAAGTTTTGTTTTAATATTGAGTTATTTACTAAGTAATCTAATGTTTTTAAGATGTGTTTTAAACAGGGTATTTCAAACGGAGTATTGAAATATAAAAATACGCCGTTATGATGCCCGAGTGAAAAATACATTATTTTACAAAAGCCCCGTTACGCCGCCCAAATATTTTAATGTATTTTAAGTGTTATTAACATTAATACTGTTATTCTACTCAAATTTATAAGAATTATTTATACTGTACCGCTTGTGTACTTTAAAAAAATGAAATCCATTAATCATATTAATGGAGTCACAATGTCGATTTGATACAAAAGTAGATAAGCTTTTATAATGCCGTTTTACTTAAAGGGTATTATGGATGTTAATTAATAAATGTCGTAACAATAAATTATGTGGCAAATAACCTATTTTATGCCGTTATAATGTCTAAGCAACATTAGAAATTGGGATGAGTGATTTATAAGTCAAAAGTGATTAAATGTTAAATTAGGTTCTTTGTATCTTACCAATATATTATCAAATATATATAACTATGCAGTCATTATTCCTGTGGATCTCTCTTTGTAGCAGAGAACTGTAAGTATTTATTACTTACTGAGGATGATGCTGAATTTCCATAATGTTGTAGTTTCTGTTTTATTTAATTGTTTGCGCATGTGGATTTTGCATATTTTGTTATTTTAATTAACGAATTTAATTATAAAAGAGTTGGGAGTGACGTTTGCCAACGGATTAGGGAGTGACGTCAGCCTGAGCCAAAAATATTAATAAATAAAAGAGTAGGGAGTTACGTTTGCCTACGGAACAGGGAGTGACGTCTGCCTGTGCCAAAAAGATAATAAATTGTTAGAGGAGTGACGTCTCCTTAGAACTCGCTAAACGGGAGTGATGTCTCCTATCATCCGCTAAACAGGAGTGACGTCTCCTATTACTCTTTAGACAAGAGTTACATCTCCTAGACTCTATTAAATGGAATTACGTTTCCTTGAATCTATGTGTTAGAGTAACGTCTCTATAAGATTGAATGCAAGAAGCTCATGATATATTTTATAGTAAGACTGTGCATATAAAACTGTCATTACTTTATAATATTGCATTGTGTTGCATTTACTTAAATAAATCAATAATCATATCATTATTGAAAACAGTGGACTCACTTTAGTGTTTTTGTGTTGTTGTTTTCTTTCTGTATTATGTGCCAAATTAGGTTATGAAGAAGAAGAATATCAGGACTATCCAGAAACTTTGGTGGATCTTGACACTAGTATTTGAGGCTAGACCGCCTCCCTTTTTGGGAACTACCATGATGTATTTCACTAACTTAGTCCTATAGACGATATTTATATTTATGTTGTTATGCAACTCTAGTTATCTTGGTTTGTATTACTATATATGCCTTGTGAGGCATGACTACTATATTTGTATGACTATGATGACTTACTTAGTATATCTATCTTGAGGTATTTCAGTAGAAGCTCTGAAGTGTTACTTAATCCCCAAGTCTGTGTTATCATTAAAAAGTATATTCCGCTGCCAATTTATAACTCTGATGATGTCGTAATGTCACGTGAAAATTGAAATTTTTTACTTACACCTTTTTGTAAAAGGTGGGGCGTTACAAAGTATGAGTTCACCACCTCAGTATATAATACCAAGGTCTTAGTAGTATAATACACATTGGCTTTCACAATCAGCCAACCTTTTCAATTTTACTATATGTTTACAATAATGACTAGCTATGAAATGATAGATTTATAAACGGTTTCTTAGCGGATAAAGTAAACCAAGATAATCGTTTCACACATAATACATATAAATAATTCATGTGACTCAGATATTCACAGACGCAAGCTGTTTGTACCTTTGGGGAAATTCAAACATACGTGAGCATCTAAGCGATAATTGACGCTATGTCTCGGCCTTATGCCCATATGAGTCATCCATACTTTTGGGGAATCTTGATATACGCACACACCCAAACATGTATCATAAATGAGTAATTGACATAACATCTCGACCCTGTATACATGCATTTCTTCCATACCTTAGGGGAGTACGTGCATATATACATTCCAAAACCTTACATCAATATGATTCAAACAACACAACCAATTCATTCAATGTCATACTTCGGTCGCGCATGCATACATGACATTTCGGACCTTTGGGGAATTCATGTATTACGTAGACTCCAAATTCATGTCATCTTATAGAATGCAATACAAACTAGTCAAATAGCTCTATACATATGTTCCCCATCCCATACCAGGAAACATTGGCATACCAATACGTCTAGCACAATCAATCATGTCCAATCAATTCATACATCACAATGCTATGCAAGCCATTTGGCCTAGGGGTGGTTTCGGCCTAAAAAAATTATAACAATAATATTATTAACTTCTAATTATTCTACTCAAACCTTACTACATGAGCCATTCGCTTGGCCTTTTTATCCTAGGGTTTGTAATTGGCCGTATTCTGTTGGACAAAATCACTTCATTGTAATGATGCTTTTTAACAGGGATTCTCTTATTCAGAAGTGTTTCCAGAAGATTCTGCATGAATAGTTTGCAAGTCAAAAAATTTGGTTCCCTGCCAGCCGTCCGGACGACGTGTCATACCATTCGAACGCCCAGCTGTCCAATGCATTAGCCGTCCGGACGACATGTCATACCGTCCAGATGCACATTAGACTAAAGCATCATCTGTCCGGACGACGTGGATTCCCATCTGGACCTTCCTCTGTGACGAGAAGCTTCGAACTGCTCCATCTTGCATCCGTCCAGACGATTCAGTTGCCCGTCCAGACGACCCTCAGTGTTTGATCAAGCCTCAGGATTTCTTTCCAAAACACAGATATGGGAAGATTGTTGTAACCGTCCAAAAGACGTGGATTCCCGTCCGGATGCGCTCATCCATAAGGCAAGTATCGCAATTCAAATCCAGACACCCGGACGCCAGTCAGTATGGTCCGGACGCACGTACGGACACGTGAAGCCTCTATATGGAAATTACTTGCAGCGAATGTACGACCGTCCGGACACGGCTCTCAAATAGGAAAGATAAATTTTTAGAATTTCGGCCGCACAGTTGTCCGTCCGGACAGCCTATGACCACCGTCCGTATGGTGCCCATTTTTATCAAGCCAAACGCTCATTTGAACTGTCGGCCTATAAATAGAGGCCCCTAGGCTTGAGAACAGCAGGAATTCGGTATTGAATTCCACTAGTGCTTAGAGAGTTATATTGTGAGGTTATTGAGCTGAGTTGATCTTTCTGAAGTCGTTAGGTTGCTACGCTTAAACTGAAGTCTATCTTAGGGGTTGTCCCTAAGGTAAAGGATTCCATTGAAGACCCCTTCAGGTAGGAGACCTGGTTGGGAGGCATTCGTGTTGGTTTACATTAGAGGTATGTGAGTGTTACTACTTTGTATCTAGTCTTGTCTTCTGAATAGTGGATATCCTGGGTTTTTCTGTCCCAGAGTAGTTTTTCTCATCTTGAGTTTCCATTTCGTTAACAAAAATTCTTGTGTTATTTATTTTCCTTATTGTTATTGTTGTTAACACTTTGTGCACACACTTGCTTTACATTAGAAGTCAATTTCATTTTTCAATTGGTATCAGAGCTTGGTACACTTTGAGAAGATTAATTTCTTTAGTGTTATTTTTGAATTCTCTTATTAATATGTCTCAAACTCTTAATATTGTTCATGCCTTTGACGGCACAAACTATGGCTATTGGAAAGCTCTCATGTGGTTCTTTTTAAAATCTATTGACTTTTGGAGTATTGTTGAAACTGGTTGGACTAAACCAGAGGATACAACGCTTGAACTAGTCCCTCAGAAAAACACACGACTTTCTAATGACAAAGACCTCCATGCTCTATGTCAAGCACTTTCTCCGTCTGAATTTGCAAAAATTTCAAACCATGAATCTGCTCAAGAAGCGTAGCAAATCTTGGAAACAACATATGAAGGCACTAAGCTTGTAAAATCTGCGAAACTTCAAATGTTGATTTCCAAATTTGAAGAAATTAAGATGTTGGAAGAAGAGACATTTGGAGAGTTTTAATCCAAGATGAGTGACCTGAGAAACTCCATGGTGAGTCTCGGGAAGCCTATCTCAGATGAAAAACTCATCTGAAAGATTATAAGATCTTTGCCTAAGCGTTTCAGGATCAAGGTAACTACTATTAAAGAGAGCAAAGATCTTGAAGAAATGAAGATTGAAGAGTTGGTGGGATCTCTTCAAACTTATGAGCTGTCCTTGCCCCTGGTCAAAAACCTGAAGACCATTGCCCTGAATGCTTCCAAGAAAAAGGTAGAAGCCTCATCTGGAGATGACTCTGAGGAGGAAGAGACAGCGGTGGCTATGTTAGCCAAAAATTTCAGAAGACTAATGAGAGATGACCAATTCAAGAAGAAGTTTTCTGAAAAGATAAAGAAAGCTCCCAGAGAAGTTGAACCTGAGGAAGAAGAAAAGAAGGATCCCAGAGGTCCAAGATGTTTTGAATGCTCAGGATTTGGGCACATACGGGCTGATTGTGGGAACCTCAAGAACGGCAAAAAATTTCTAGCCTTTGTGGCTCCACTTGTTGAAGAAGAGGACTCTTATTACTTGGAGCATAGTGATAATGGGGATGAACTCAAGGAGGCATACAAAACTCTCTATGTAGAGTACGAAAAAGCTTAGGGAACGACGTAAGCAACACCTTCATGATCTGACCAACTTGCAGAATGAGAAGAGTTCATTGCTGCTTAGAATTCAAGAACTCGAGGAAAAGCTACTATAGACACAGCTCCAATTAGAATGATTCACAGATGAAATGCTGACTCGCATGTTGTCCATTCAGAAGAGCCCAACTGACAAGACTGGTCCCGGGTATGTAGCTCCTCCCACTGACACTCCTTCTACTTCCAAGACTGTATTTGTCAAACCTGCAGTCCCAGAGCCTCCCCCCATTGCTGAAGATAAAAGGAAGGACAAGATTAATGATGATGTTCCAGGCACTTAGAAGCCTCATTTCATAAGAAGATCTCCTCTATGCCGCCATTACGGTCTGAGTGGGCATGTCCGACCCCAGTGCTCCTTCCTTAAAGCACAAAAAGCGAAGGCCAAGAAAGAAGTGCCCAAACCAGCTAATCATGGCATTAAACCTCTGACCCAGAATCAGACTCCATGGTATCAGGGACCTTACCAAGCTCTATGGAGACAAGCACCAAGGCATTAAGCTCCTCAATATCAAGCTCCTTGCTCTCATGCACCTTGGCACCAGGTATCTCAGCATCAGCGACCTCAGTAGCGATTTGTAACTGCCAATCACAGTGGTAAATCCAAGATCAAATCCAAGCACTTGAAAAGGTCGCAGAAGGTGGAAGATGATCAATACCACAGTGAGCCACCTATTTGGATGCAGAGCATGATGGAATGGATGGGTTAACAGATGAAGTCCTGCCAGCAATCACCCACTGGAAGGAAGGCTTGGGTCAAGAAGAAGAATAACCCTATGAAGGGGAATGGACGCATCTAGCAGGAGAAGGTGTTCATGCCTAGGATTTGGTTCCTAATCCTAAGGCATTAGGTTTGATTGCTTAACTTTTACCTGTTATGAAAAATTGAAATTGACTTCAAAGATAAAGTGTGTGCATAAGTGTCAACAAAAATTAAAGTACAGTAGAAAGTAAATGACACACAGATTTTTGTTGATGAAGTGGAAACTCAGTTAAGAGAAAAACCACTCCGGGGAAGCCAAACCCAGGAATTCTACTATTCAGAAGACGAAGCTAGATACAAGACAGTAACACTCACATGTTCCGATGCAGTGGTCTTACCTTGATCTCTGACGTGTAACCCAACACAAGCGCTTCCCAACCAGGTTCTCATACCAGAAGGGGTCTTCAATGGAACTCTTACCTTAGAGCCGACCTCTAAGATAGACTTCGATTTATAGCACAGCACACTTGTGAAAAATTGAATTGACTTCTAAAAACAAAGTGTGTGCATAGGTGTCAACAAAAATTAAAGCACAGCGGAAAGTAAATAACACACAGATTTTTGTTGACGAAGTGGAAACTCAGTTAAGAGAAAAACCACTCCGGGGCAGCCAAACCCAGGAATTCCACTATTCAAAAGACATAGCTAGAGACAAGACAGTAACACTCACATGTACCGATGCAGTGGTCGTACCTTGATCTCTAATGTGTAACCCAACACGAACGCTTCCCAACCAGGTTCACCTACCTGAAGGGGTCTTCAATGGAACTCCTTACCTTAGAGCCAACCTCTAAGATAGACTTCGGTTTATAGCACAGCACACTTGTAAAACGGATTCAGAGGGATTGATGACTTCTCTGAGCTCTAATGGAATTCACACCGAATTCTTACAGTTCTCAGTGCATAGGGGCCTCTATTTATAGGCTGGGGGCTCAAATGAGCGTCCGGCAAAATATACCTAGGCACCATCCGAACGGTGGACATGGGCCGTCCGGACCGACAACTGTGTGAACAGATTTTCCGAAATTCCCGTGGAGAAATCTTTCTTGTTTAAGGACATCGTCAGGATGGGATGGCACATCGTTCAGACGGTCGCACGTCCGCTACAAGTAATTTCCTTATAAGGCTCTCGAGCGTCCGGACCATGGGGGATTGGCGTCCGGACGGCTATTCTTCAACACGCAATTTCCATATCAGTAATGCGCGCGTCCGGACCATGATAACCAGTCGTCCGGATGGTTGAAGTCGAATTGGCAATTTCCTTCTTTGATGCAGGCGCGTCCGGACCACAGCTGTCAGACGTCTGGACGGTCATATTTGAATTGCGATTCTTGCCTTAAGGAGACGCGCATCCGGACGGGATACCACATCGTCCGGACGGTTGATTGATCTTACCTTTCTTGGAACTTGGAAAGAAATCAGAAACTGATCGAGTGTGGGAGGCGTCCGGACATGCTGCTGAAACGTCTGGACGGATGCAAGCTGGCACAGAAACTTCTCGATACAGTATGGGGTCCGGACGGAATGAACACTTCATCCGGACGGGCGGACACGTCGTCTGGACGGATGAAACAAAGGACAGATGGGCGTCCGGACAGGATGGTTCGATCGTCCGGACGGTTGACAGGGAACTTGAATCTCTTCTGACTTGTAGACTCTGAATAGTGGAATCCCTGTTTACAGAATCTTTACACTTAAGTGGTTTTGTCCAAACATAGAATGAGGCCAATATACTAACAACTTGTAAAACGGCTTCAGAGGAATTGATGACTTCTCTGAGCTCTAATGGAATTCACACCGAATTCTTGTAGTTCTTAGTGCCCAAAGGCCTCTATTTATAGGCTGGGGGCTCAAATGAGTGTTAGGCAAAATATACCTGGGCACCGTCTGGACGGTGGTCATGGGCCGTCCGGACAGACATCTGTGCGACAAGATTTTTCGAAAATTTCTCGGGGAAATCTTTCCTGTTTAAAGACACCGTCCGGACGGGATGGCACATCGTCTGGACGGTCGCACGTCCGATGCAAGTAATTTCTTTATAAGGCACTCCAGCGTCCAGACCATGGGGGATGAGCGTCTGGACGGCTATTCTTGAACACGCAATTTCCATATCTGTAATGCGCGCGTCCGGACCATGATAGGTAGTCGTCCGGATGGTTGAAGTCGAATCGGCAATTTCCTTCTTTGATGCACCCGCGTCCGGATCACAGCTGTCAGACGTCTGGACGGTCATATTTGAATTGCGATTCTTGCCTTAAGGAGACGCGCATCCAGACGGGATACCACATCGTCCGGACGGTTGATTGATCTTCCCTTTCTTGGAACTTGGAAAGAAATCAGAAACTAATCGAACTGGGAGGCGTCCGGACGTGCTGTTGAAACGTCCGGACGGATGCAAGCTGGCACAGAAACTTCTCGATACAGTATGGGGTCCGGACGGAATGAACACCTCGTCTGGAAGGATGATACTGGTCTGTCTGGCATCCGGACGGGATGACACGTCGTCCGCACGGATGGAACAGTGGACGACTGACAGGGAACTTCAAATTCTTCTGACTTGCAGGCAGAAATGACTGACATCATTCTGAAAGTGAAATCCCTGTTTACCGCATCTTTACACTTAAGTGATTTTGTCCAAACACAGAATGAGGCCAAAATATTAACAAACTCCCCCTTTAGCCATTCTGGGACAAAAATCACTTGACTGGTTTGGAAATACATTCCCGGGCCAAAAATAAAAATTACTCCCCCTTTTTGTCACAAAGGGACAAAGGGTAACACAGAGTAATAAAAACTAACTGTCATAAAAATTACTCCCCCTAACGGTCTCAGAAGGACCTGGGAAAGAGAGTAATATATATCCAAAAGTTTTAACAAGGCAAAAATTATCTCAAAATAACAAAAGACAATAAAAAGTCAACAAACACAAGAGGGAATCAAACATCCTCATGCATAGGTAAAATCCCGTCTGCATCATCCTCATCATCACTGCCGCTAGGATGATGATACATCAGGCACTCCCGAAGGTCCAGCTGGTTCTGCTCCACGCCCCTGTCGATGGAGTGCACAGCTAGCTGCATGGATGAGATGGACTGCTGTATGGAACACATAGACTGCTGCATGGAGGACATAGACACCTGCATGCTACTCATCCCTCCCTGAAATGCAGCAAGAGCCTCCATAATCTGAGCATAATTGACCTCCGGCTCAGATGGCGGAACAGTATGTGAGGATGAAGCCATATCTGGAAAGCCGACTGGCATAGCAGCAGGTGGGGGCACCTCATCATCGGAGTCATCTCTCCGCAGCTGCGTATTAGACTTCATCAATGTCTGCTTGCTGATGGGCTGCTGGATTTTCATCTTCGGTTCGCCATTGACATTGATGCCCGACTGAAGAATAATCTGAGTGAGGAGGCAACCAAACGGAAGACCAGCAGTGCTCTCATCATGGGCCTCTAACATAACCCCCAAAATGTGCTTGCACAGGCAGAAAGGCAAGTGGAGGTGGATTGCATAGAAAAACTGGGCCCGTTTCAGGATCAGATCACTGCGCCAGGCAACAGGCCAAATGTTCTGCTGAATGAGCTTGTCCAGCATGCGATGGGTGGATGACAGGGTACCATTGGAGGAAGCACCACCTCATTGTATAGGCTGGCCGAAATCTCGAGCACTGGGATGTGACTGATGACCTGAGGATCAACAGTGATGAGATGGCCTGCAACGGAGGACTGAAGCACCACTCTATGATCATCATTCTGCACCACCTCCAGGTTGGCGTAGAACAGCTTGACCAATCTAGTGTACACCACACAAGCACAGCTGTGGAGATATCCCCAGTTGTACTTCTGGATGATGTCAAGTATGTTGTCCAGCGGTGCCACCATGATATCAGCCCGAAGGACATTCCGCTCAGTAATGACAGAGCGGTCCATAATTTTGGCCTGAATTGCAGCCCTATCTTCCACAAGCCTCTGACGGACCCTACGGGGTGGACTGCAGGCAGACATGATTCTGCAAAAGATCCAACAAGAATTTTTCCAAAGAAAAATATTTCAAAAATATTCTTGTTAGGATAACAAAAATTTGGCAGAATAACAGCAGTAAAAAGGACTTGTGAAAAAATAAATACAAAATAATATCACAACTAAGTCCAAGAAATTTCAACATGGCAGATATATGCATCTCATATTCCAAAAAAAATAACATTCTAACAATTCAAAAAAAATTGAAGTGAGAAGGGCTGAAACACAATACCTGGAATATGAGAAAAATGCAAAAAGCCATAAAAACTCACAAAAAGGGAACTCACAACCAGCCAAAAGTGAGATTGAGTGGGGTAGAGTGAGAATGCAGCGAATAGGGGAATTTATAGCCTCTGTGGGGTCCCCGTCCGGAAGGTGGGTTGATGACGTCCGGACGCTCGCAGCCTCGGAAAGGAGAATACTGGTCGAGCTCGTCTGGACGGTAGAAAGAGACGTTCAGACGATGATGACAGCGAGCGTCCGGACTCCATCAGGTCCTGTCCAGACATGTGGCCTCCATCCCCATCCAGACTCCAAGAGAGTGCCGTCCGGAAGTCTATGAAGACCGTCCGGACGCTCCACACTGAAATACTAGAAAAACTGAGGAAAATTTTACAGAGATTAATTTTGTCAGGTCAGTGTTAGAACACGCATGTATAGTCAGCTGATAACACAATCAGAAAGCATCTCAAAACTTAACAGAGATATAAAAAAGAGTTGAGATTTCAATTTGCACAAGTAATTTTTCTAATCATAGAAAAGTCAAATAGTCAACTCAACTCAAGCAATGCGTGTGTGTGTGGAGACTGAACCGACAAGGTTTGAAAAATCATGACAAGAGCAACCGGATTTCCTAAAGAAGAGAGAGAATCCGTGACAGATTAGCCAAAAGTGAAATCTTACTTTTACTAGGGCCTAGCCATCCTCATCTGATACACACCCCCAGAGATACAGCACCGAATTGTTTTATTTGTACCATGAAGGACAAGATAAAATTTTTACTTGTTCATAGAGGGCAAGGTATATTGTAAATTCAGTACAGAAGCAGTGAATAGACAATTTTGAAGTACAAAATTCATACGAATAACTGCTCAATTCTTATGGTGCTGCAGGCTAGAGGAAATGTCAGAATTTATAGATCCTAGGTTCAACTAGCCTGTGGTCAATTTGACCATCTTATCACAAACCTCATCTCTTATTCAGAATTTCTAGAAGAAAATAGTCAGAGAAGGAATGATGTACCTTTAGGGAGTCTCGGATAGTGCACTTTTTCATCGCATGAGGAAAGGAGCTATCCTACTTTTGCACAACCAGGAAAAATAACTTGGCCAAAATAGTCATATACTCTCAAATATATCTAAGCAAAGTAAATTAATGCTCACAGAATTGAGATATCAGTTAGAGATACATACAATATCTAAACAGCCAAGAAAAAAAATCTTGCAAATTCTCCAAATTTTTATTTTATTATTATTATTAAAAAAAAAACAACCAAAACATGCAATATGGAAATGACATCATATGCAAAGGTAAGATCACACTTGTAAATGCTCAAAGATGCCAGTACAGAAAAACAGTCGTTCAACCTGCTTTTTCTCTCTTCCCCAATAGATACTTGCAAAGTTCTCTCAAGAGAAACAGGGGGCACAACAAACTAGTTCCTAGATTGCATAACAAGCACATAATCATAAAAGGTGCAAGCAATCAAACCTGATGCCTTAGGATTAGGAACCAAATCCTAGGCATGAACACCTGAACCTGCTAGGTGCGTCGGTTCCCCTTCCTGCGGTAACTACCCTTCTCAGCCCAAGTCTGTCTTCCAGTGGGTGGTTGCTGACAGAACTGCATCATCAACTCCATCATGTTCTGCATCCAGATAGGAGGCTCACCGGAGTATTGCTCTTGAGGCCTTCTCAAATGCTTGGGTTTTCTCTTGTAAGTGCCACTGTAATTGGCTGGTACAAACCGCTACTGAGGCCGCTGATGCTGAGGAGCATGAGACCAAGGGGCTTGATACTGATGCCTTGATGCTTGTCCCCATGGTACTTGATAGGATGCCTGATGCCAAGGAGTCTGATGCTGAGCCAAAGGTCTAGCGCCATAATGAATTTGTCTGGACGTTTCTTTCTTGGCTTTGGCCTTTTGAGCTTTCATGAGGGAGCACTGAGGCCGAACGTGCCCACTGAGACCGCAGTGATGGCAAATAGGAGGTCTTTTGATGGAATGAGGCTGCTGAATGCCTGGAACATCATCATTAACCTTTTCCTTCTGTTTATCTTCAACAGCGGGAGGAAGCTCTGGGACTGTAGGCTTCACAAATACAGTCTTTGAGGTAGAAGGAACATTAGAAGAGGAAGCTACATACCTGAGACCAGTCTTGTCATTAGGGCTCTTCTGGATGGACAGCATGCGAGTTAACTTCTCATCAGCAACTCTCTCTATCTGGAGCTATGTCTCTAGTAGCTTTTCCTCAAGCTCTTCCACTTTTAGCAGCAATGAACCCTTCTCGGTCTGCAAACTATTCAGATCATTCAGGTGCTGCTTTCGGCCTTCCCTCAGCTTCTCAAACTCTTTGTATAGTGTCTTGTAGGCCTCTTTGAGCTCTTCCTCATTTTCACTATGCTCCGAGTAATATGAGTCTTCTTCTTCAACATGTGGGGCTATGAAGGCCATAAATTTTTCAGACTCTGGAGCTTCTTCTTCTGACTCATCACTGAGAGTCACATTGTATGCCTTCCCCTTACCCTTTTTGAGATTCCCACAATCCGCCCGAATATGCCCAAAGCTTAAGCAATTAAAACACCGGTGTCCTCTGGGATCTCTCTTCTCCTCTTCCTCTGGTTCAGCTTCTCTAGGAGGTTTCTTTATTTTATCAGAAAACTTCTTCTTGAACCGATCATCTTTCATCAGTCTTTTGAAATTTTTGGCTAACATAGCCACAGCTTTGTCTTCATCCTCAGAGTCATCTTCAGAGGAGGCTTCTACCTTCTTCTTGGAAGCCTTTAGGGCAATGGTCTTCAACTTCTTGACTGGGGGCAGAGACAACTCATATGTTTGAAGAGATCCGATGAGCTCTTCAATCTTCATCTCTTCAAGATCCTTGCTTTCTTCCATCATCGTTACCTTGATACTGACACGCTCGAGCAAAGATCTTATAATTTTTCGGATGAGTTTTACATCCAAGATAGATTTCCCAAGACTCACCATGGAGTTTCTAAGGTCACTTATCTTGGAGTAAAACTCTCCAAAAGTCTCTTCTTCCAACATCTTAATTTCTTCAAATCTTGAAGTCAACATTTGAAGTTTGACAAATTTAACTAATTTCGTGCCTTCATATTTTGTTTCCAAGATTTGCCATGCTTCTTTGGCTGATTCGCAGTTTGAAATTTTGGTGAATTCAGAGGGAGAAAGTGCTTGGCATAGAGCATGGAGGGCTTTATCATTGGACAGTCGGGCGTTTTTCAGAGGGACTGTTTCGGGAGTTGCATCCTCTGGTTTAGTCCAACTAGAGTCAACAATACTCCAACAGTCAATAGATTTTAAAAAGAATCACATCCGAGCTTTCCAATAGCCATAGTTCGTACCATCAAAGGTAGGAATAGAATTAAGAGTTTGAGACATATCAAAATATAGAACTCAAATATAATAACACTCAAGAAATTAATCTTCTCAGAGTGTACCAAGCTCTGATACCAAATGAAAAATTGAAATTGACTTCAAAGATAAAGTGTGTGCATAAGTGTCAACAAAAATTAAAGTACAGCGGAAAGTAAATGACACACATATTTTTGTTGACGAAGTGGAAACTCAGTTAAGAGAAAAACCACTCCGGGGCAGCCAAACCCAGGAATTCATTCCACAATTCAAAAGATGAAGCTAGATACAAGACAGTAACACTCACATATACCGATGTAGTGGTCGTACCTTGATCTCTGACGTTTAACCCAACACGAACGCTTCCCAACCAGATTCTCCTACTTGAAGGGGTCTTCAATGGAACTCCTTACCTTGGAGCCGACCTCTAAGATAGACTTCGATTTATAGCATAGCATACTTGTAAAATGGCTTCAGAGGGATTGATGACTTCTATGAGCTTTAATGGAATTCACACCGAATTCTTGTAGTTCTCCGTGCCCAGGGGCCTCTATTTATAGGCTGGGGGCTCAAATGAGCGTTAGGCAAAATATACCTAGGCACCGTCCGGACGATGGACATGGGCCGTCTGGACGGACAACTGTGCGACAAGATTTTCAGAAAATTTCGCGTGGAAATCTTTCTTGTTTAAGGACATCGTCAGGACGGGATGGCACATCGTCCGGACAGTCGCACGTCCGCTGCAAGTAATTTCCTTATAAGGCACTCCAGTGTCCAGACCATGGGCGATAAGCGTCCGGATGGCTATTCTTCAACACTCAATTTCCATATCTGTAATGCGAGCGACCAGACCATGATAGGCAGTCGTCCAGGCGGTTGAAGTCGTATCGGCAATTTCCTTCTTTGATGCACGCGCGTCTGGACCACAGCTGTCAGATGTCCGGATGGTCATATTTGAATTGTGATTCTTGTTTTACGGAGACGCGCGTCCGGATGGGATACCACATCGTCCGGACGGTTGATTGATCTTCCCTTTTTTGGAACTTGGAAAGAAATCAGAAACTAATCGAGTACTGGGAGGCGTCCAGACGTGCTGCTAAAACGTCCGAACGGATGCAAGCTGGCACATAAACTTCTCGAGATAGTATGGGGTCCGGACGAAATGAACACTTCGTCCAGACGGATGATGCTGGTCTGTCTAGCGTCCAGGCCGGATTACACATCATCCCGACGGATGGAACAGTGGACAGATGGGCGTCCAGACGGGATGGCTCGATCATCCAGACGGCTGACAGGGAACTTGAAATTCTTCTGACTTGCAGGCAGAAACGACTGACATCACTCTGAAAGTGGAATCCCTATTTACCGCATCTTTACACTTAAGTGATTTTGTCCAAACACAGAATGAGGCCAAAATACTAACATGTTATATTTGGTATACAATCTAGGAACCAAATTTGTTTTGCCCCCTATTCTATTGAGAGAGCATTGCAGGTACTTGTTGGGGAAGACAGAAAAAGCAGATCAAGCGACTGTTTTTCTATATTGTCATCATCGAGCTTACACAGGTTTGATCTTGCTTTGCATATGATGTTATTTCCAGATTGCATTTTTTTAAAAAAAAAATAAAAAAATTGGGGAGAAATTGCAGGAAATTTTTCCTTTTTCTTGGCACATCAGATATTGCATGTGTTTTCACCTGATATCTCAATCCATTATGCATTAATCTACTTTACTTAGATATGATTGAGAGTTTATGACTATATCTGCCAAGTGATTTTCCTATATATGCAATAGTTGGAAAGCTTCTTTCCACATGCAATGAAAATGTTCACTATTCAAGACTCCCCTAAAGGTACATATTTCCTTCTCTAACTTTTTATTTCTAGAAATTCTGAACAAGAGAAGAGGTTTTTGATAAGATGGCCAAATTGACCAAATGCTAGTTGAACCTAGAACTTAAAAATTCTGGCATTCTCTCTAGGTTGCAGCATCAAAAGAATCAACCAGTTACCATCATGATTTCTATATTATATATGCATATTTTATGCTTATGTGCTAAATTGCTTTCCCTTCATAGTGCAAGTAAAATATTTACCTTGTCCTTCATGGTACAAGTAAAACAATTGGATGTTGCATCTTAGGGGGAGTGTATCAGATGAGGGTGGGTAGGCCCTTGTAATTTATAAGGTTTGACTTTTGACTAATCTTTCATTGATTTTCTCTCTTGTTCATAAAATCTGGTTGCTCTCTGTCATATTGGTGATAGTCATACCTTATGGGAAAAGTCTTTGTGCTAATTGAAATCTGAACTCTCTCTTATATCTCTGCTTAGTTTTGAGATGCTATTTGATTGTGTTATTAGTTGATTATACATATGTGTTCTACAGCTTAGGAAAATTAATTTATGCAAATTTTCCTCAGTTTTCTGCATTTTCAGTGTGGAGCATCCGCACGGCCTCTCTTTAAGTCCGGACAGGTGTAGATCAGACGGTCGAACGGTACTTGGTAAGGTTAGACTTCCGGACGCATGCGACTTGTCCGCATGTTTTCGAGGCAACGCACGTCCGGACGGTGTTAATAAGCCGTCTGGACGGAGACCCCACATGCTCTATAAAAGCCCTTGGCCACCGCATTCTCACCCTACCCCGCCAAAAATCTCTCTTTTGGCTTATGATAATTGATTTCTCGCAGGTTTTTGGCATTATCTCGCCCTTTCTTGTCTTTTTGTGCATTACTCCCTCATTCCATGTATTTGTCCACCCTTTTTCTCTTCAGTTTATTTTTAAATTGTTAGATTTTGATTAATTAGGGAATGTTGTTGAGTTTTTCCAATGCATATTTGTCATATCTAAAAATTGAAATTGACTTCTAAAAATAAAGTGTGTGCACAAGTGTCAACAAAAATTAAGCATAGCGGAAAATAGAAGACACGCAGATTTTTGTTAACGAAGTGGAAACTCAATCAAGAGAAAAACCACTCCGGGGCAGCCAAACCCAGGAATTCCACTATTCAGAAGACAAAGCTAGATACAAGATAGTAACACTCACATTAACCCGATTTAGTGGTCGTACCTTGCTCTCTGACGTGTAACCCAACATGAATGCTTCCCAACCAGGTCTCCTACCTGAAGGGGTCTTAAATGGAATCCTTTACCTTAGGGCCAACCCCTAAGATAGACTTCATATGTAGTGCAGCACACTTGTAATGTCTTCAGAGGGATCTTGAACTTCTCTGAGCTCTTGCAAAATTCAATACCAATTTCTTGCAGTTCTCAATGCCCAGGGGGGGCAGAATGGGCGACTGCAGTAATATGTACGGACACCGTCCGGACGGTGAACCTAGGCCATCCGGATGGACAACAGTGCGACAGGATTTTTCAAAAATTTCGCTAAAAATCTTTCCTATTTAAAAGCCGCTTCTGGACGGTGAGACACTGACGTCCAAACAGTCGCATGTCCGCCATAAGTAACTTCCATATAAGGCTTTCACGCATCCGGACCAAGGGGGATGAACGTCCGGACGGCTAAACTTTAACACTCAATTTCTATATCTGCTATGCGCGTGTCCGGACCATGAGAGGCAGACGTCCGGACGGTTGAAGTCGAATCGGCAATTTCTTTAACAGATTAGCGCGCGTCCAGACCAATGGTAACTTACGTCTGGAAGATTGTATTTGAATTACGATTCTTACTTTATTTTTTAGCGCGTCCGGATGGGAAACCACATCGGCCGGACGGTGTATCAATCTTCCCTTATTCTGAACTTGGAAAGAATCTGAAGCTAATTGATCACTGATGGACGTCCGGACGGGCTGCTGAGATGTCCAGATGGATGCAAGCTGGAACAGAAGCTTCTCGATACAGTGAAGGGTCCAGACGGAAAAATACGTTGTCCGGACAGATGATGCTTGTCTATCTGGCGTCCAGACGGGATGACACATCGTCCAGACGGCTGACAGGGAATATGAAATCTTTTATCTTTTTCTCAGTGCAGAGTCTTCTGAAAATGCTCTGAAAAGTGGAATCCCTGTTTACAACATCTTTACACATATGTGATTTTGTCCAAACAGAATGAGGTGAAAATACTAACAAACTCCCCCTTTGGCCATTCTGGGACAAAAATCACTTCACCAGTTTGGAAATACATTCTTGGTTCAAAAATAAAAATTACTCCCCTTTTTTGTCACAAAGGGACAAAGGGTAAACCAGAGTAATAAAAAGCCAACTGTAATAAAAATTACTCCCCTTAAGGGTCTCAGAAGGACCCGGGTAAACAGAGTAATATGAGTTTAACAGTTTTACAGACAAAAAATGTTCTAAAATCCTAATCGATAGGAAACTAGAGAAAAGTCAGCAAGTGGCCCAAAAGAGAGGAACAGAATCCTCCAAGTATCAAATCCTGCTGATCCACTGAAATCAAGTAACGGAGAGAAATCCGTATAAAAGGCTGGATTTGTACTACTTTTGCTTCTAGCTCAGGAAGCTGGGAACCATGGACTTAAAGATCTTCAATCTCTTGATTTTGTAAAGCCTGAACCATGTTATCTGTAGTTTGACAACCTCTAAGCAACTGGTCTGCAAGATAATTGAGGAGATTCACCACTGAACCTCTGACTGATGTAGATATGAGGGAATGCTACAGAAGGCTCCACATGAGCTAGGGGAAAAAGCTCATCTTAATCCTGAGACCTTTGGAATTTGAACATCCAACTTCAACAACAGTCAGTTTTCCAAAGGATCCATCTGTCAAACATTGTGCTTGGAGCCGCTGGATATCATATTCCTGAATCAAAACCAACCGGAAATATCTCCAGAAATACCATTAGATCCTGTTAGTTCCAAAAATAATGTGGTATTTAACACGGCTGTCAAATGGATGCCAAAGAGAAATATAAGCAATGCAGCTACTCATAAGACATAAATATATCATGATCAGCCCAACACACAGACAGAGAAGGTTTTTATGCACAATATCTCAAGAAAATATCCCAATCAACAAATATTCCAATATTCTAAAAGCACAAAAACTTAAAAGAATAACGGAAGACACAATGAAGATCATGGGATGAGAAGAGATGTGCAAAGAATGCCAAAATCTCGGGAGAAATCCACGGGAAAAACACACAATATGATATGATAAATCAATAAAAATGCAAAGATGAGTGTATGGCAGAGAAAGAGAAGCAAGTCTTAAACCTATAGAGATCCTGTCCGGATGTGCAACTGCTAGGTCAGCATATGGCAAGACTGCTCTCGTCTAGACGAAGAATAGGTCCGTCAAAATGCTTCACACTTGAAAATCTGAAACTTGAGGAAAATATGAAAAAAAATATTTTTCCCAAAAGTTAGCTTCAGAACACGCATGTATAATCATCTGATAAAGCAGTCAAATAGCATTGCAAAAATATGCAAAGATATAAATGAGAGTTAAGTATTCAATAAGCACAAATTTCCCTGCAGATAGAAATTTTAAATAGATTACTCAACTCATGCAATGTGTGTGTGTGTGAGGACTTTCTCAATAAGTTATGAAATTCACTTATATGACAAAAAGCAACCAAATTTTCCAAACAAGAGAGAAAATCAGTGAAAGATTAGCCAAAAGTCAAACCTTATCTTACTAGGGCCTAGCCACTCTCATCTGATACACTCCCCCTAAGATGCAACACCTAATTGTTTTACTTGTACCATGAAGGACAAAGTTAAATTTTTACCTGCACGTAGAGGGCAAGGCATATAGCAAATTCAGCACATAAGCAGTGAGTATACAATTTAAAAGTGCATAATGCATATGATTTACTGCTTGATTCTTATGGTGCTGCAACCTAGAGAGTGCCAAAAATTTTAGGCTCTAGGTTCAACTAGCATGTGGTCAATTTGACCATCTTAATCAAAGACCTCTTCTCTTATCTAGAATTTCTAGAAGCAAAAAGTCAGAGAAGGAAAAGATGTACCTTAGGGGAGTCTTAGATAGTGCACATTTTCATCGCATGAGGAAAGTAACTATCTATCATTAAGATGCAACAGGAAAACTTAGCAGATATCATGCATGAACTCTTAATCATATATAAGCATATTTAATCAATGCATAATGAATTGAGATATCAGGCAAAAACACATGCAATATCTGAAAAGCTATCAAAAGAAAGAAATAAAGTTCCGCATCTTCTCCCCAATATATTTTTTTTTTTTTGTTGAAAAATGAGACAAAAAAAAATACAAAGACATGCTTATGGAAAAGGAAATGACATCTAATCCCAGCATGTAAGGTAAAACCAAACCTATCCTCATGGAGAGAGGTTTAGAAATACAAAGACAGAAAAGCAGCCGCCCGACGTGCTTTAACTGTCATCCCCAAAAAAATATCTGCAGATGTTTCTCAAAAAAACCAGAGAAAATATGGGGATAGAATAAAAGGTCCCTCAAATAGAATGCAAGGCATGAATAAGATATGACATGATAAACGATGCAATGCAAACATACCTGAAATGCACTAGGATTTAGGAACCAAAATCCTAGGCATGGGAACACTTCACCTTTACTAGGTGAGTCCACTCCCCCTCAAGGGGTGAATGGTCTCATCCTTCTTGACCCATACATGCTTGACTCGTGGCGGTAGCTTGCAGGTCTTGCCCATGTTGTCCATTCTCCTTAGCATACCTTGCATCAGGCTCAGAAACCCTTCATAGTCATGGTAGCTAATGGGCTTCTGCAGCTTTCTCTTGTAGCGCCTTGATTTGTTCTTCTTTGATTTGCCACTCTGATAGGCAGGAACAAACTGCTGCTGATGCCGTGGAGCCTGAAGTGACGTAGGAGGTAGAGTACTTGATGTAGCTCTAGTTGGCAGCTTCCTCTGAACCTTCAACTTCTAGAGTTGTGGGCATTTGGTTCGGATGTGACCGGTGATGCCGTAGTGACGACAGGTAGGCAAGCTTCTTTTGTTTGAATGCTTATTTGTATTCTCTGCAAAATTATGATTAGCATTCTTACAAATAACATTGCCTTTACCTTTTATATGTCTCCTATGCGAAGGGACATATTTTTCTGAGGAAGAATCATCAACTTCACTTTTCCTCAGAGCATCCTGCTTAATCCAAGGCCTGTGGGATTTCAACCAATAACAATTTGGCCTAATATGACCAATTTTCCCACAATTATGACAAGTAGGAATAAACTTACCTCGTGTTCCTGATTCCTTGGGCTTGGGCATCACGTAATTATTCAAGCAAGAATTATCCAAACAAGCAGTGTCTACTATCACACGCTTAATAATAATGGAATCTAATTCAGAATCAGAAGCATGTGAAGTAGAAGCACTTAAATCATTAACAATTAAACCAGGCTTGTTAGGAACATCTGAATGAATACAAAGCATGCTCTTCAAATTATAACTTGAGAATTTTTTCAAGAGATCATCAGATTCTTTTAATTTATTCTCAAGTGTATCAATAATGTTAAACAACATGGTATTTTCAGATATCAAAGAGTCAATCAAAGCATGTGAATAAGAACATTTCATAATTAATGACTCTTTTTCTTGCTTCACCTTTTTAAGCTCTTTATGTGAAATTTTAGAATGTTGAGCATTCTTCAATTTATTAAAGACCTTAAAGAGCTTAATATCAGAATCCTCATTAGATAACTGAGAAGAATTCATGATAAAAGGTGTAATAAAAAAATAGAAGTCACAAAGAGATGAGGATCACACTGAGGAAATAAATCCTAAACAGAGTGTACCTGCTCTGATACCAATTGAAAAATGAAATTGACTTCGAAAAATAAAGTGTGTGCACAAGTGTCAACAAAAATTAAGAACAGCGGAAAATAAAAGACACACAGATTTTTGTTGACGAAGTGGAAACTCAATCAAGAGAAAAACCACTCCGGGGCAGCCAAACCTAGGAATTCTACTATTCAGAAGACAAAGCTAGATACAAGATAGTAACACTCACATTAACCGGATGCAGTGGTCGTACCTTGCTCTCTGACATGTAATCCAACATGAAAGCTTCCCAACCAGGTCTCCTACCTGAAGGGCTCTTCAATGGAATCCTTTACCTTAGGACCAACCCCTAAGATAGACTTCAGATGTAGCGCAGCACACTTGTAACGGCTTCAGAGGGATCTTGAACTTCTCTGAGCTATTGCAGAATTCAATACCAAATTCTTGCAGTTCTCAATGCCCAGGGGCCTCTATTTATAGGCTGAGTTGCAGAATGGGCGACTACAGTAATATGTACAGACACCATCCGGACGGTGAACCTGGGCCATGCCATCCGGACGGACAACAATGCGACAGGATTTTTTGAAAATTTCGATGAAAATCTTTCCTGTCAAGAGCCGCGTTCGGATGGTAGCATTTCCGCTGCAAGTAACTTCCATATAAGACTTCCTCACGTCCGGACCAAGGGGGATGAATGTCTGGACGACTGAACTTCAACACGCAATTTCCATATCTGCTATGCGCGCGTCCAGGCCATGAGAGGCAGACGTCCGGACGGTTGAAGTCCAATTGACAATTTCCTTAACAGATGAGTGCGCGTCCAGACCAATGCTGACTGACGTCTAGACGGTGGTATTTGAATTGCAATTCTTGCCTTATTTATGAGCACGTCCGGACGGTGTATCAATCTTCCCTTATTCTGAACTTGGAAAGAATCTGAAGCTGATTGATCACTGATGGACGTCTGGACGGGCTGCTGAGATGTCCGGATGGATGCAAGCTAGAATAGAAGCGTCTCGATACAGTGAAGGGTCTGGACAGAAAAATACGTTGTCCGGACAGATGATGCTTGTCTGTCTGGCTTTCGGACGGGATGACACGTCGTCCGGACGGCTGACAGGGAATCTGAAATCTTCTATCTTTTTCGCAGTCCAGAGTCTTCTGAAAATGCTCTAAAAAGTTGAATCCCTGTTTATAACATTTTTACACATAAGTGATTTTGTCCAAACAGAATTAGGCCAAAATACTAACAATACCTGTTGTTATTATGGACTGTCATTTTTGGAAAAATCTCTTTTACTACTGTCATAATGCCAGATTTTCGATGTGCACTAACAAGATTACTTCTTTTGGATTATTATTCTTGGCAAATCTTGTTGGTCTCTTTTGCAGAACCATGTTAGCAGGCAGTCCACAACGCAGAGTTCACCAGAGGACAAAGGGAGATAGGGCAGCTCTCAGAGCCAAAATTATGGATCACCCAGTCATTGCCGAATGGAATGTGGTCCGTTCTGATATTATGGGGGCCCCTTTGGATAGTATCCATGACACTATCCGGACCTATCATTGGGGATATCCTCATAGCTACACCTATGTAGTGTACACCAGGCTGGTTCGACTTTTCTATGCCAACCTCGTGGTGGTGCAGGACGATGACCACGGGTTGGTGCTTCAGTCCACTGTTCTTGGGCATACTATCATTGTTGATCCCCAGATCATCAGTCAGTTCATTGGAGTTCCTATTCTCCAATTGTCTGCTAGCCCTTTCAATGAGGTGGTACTTCCTCCTTCTATAGAAGATCTCCTAGAGTTTTTCCACGCAGTTCCACAAGGAGAGTAGCGCGCCACCACCATCAGGATTGGTGCCTTATTCGCCCCTCATCGCATGTTGGCCAAGATTATTCAGCACAACCTATTGCCAGTTGTCAGGTTCAGTGACCTGATTTTGAAGAGGGCTCAGTTTGCCTACGCCATTCATCTTCGCTTGCCCTTCTGTTTGTGCAAGCATATTTTGGGCGTTATTCTGGAGGCTCGTGATGAGATCAATACCGGTCTTCCATTTGGCTTCCTGCTCATTCAAATTATTCTATAGTCAGGCATAAGTATTGCTGGCAAGCCCAAAATGAAGATCCAGGATCCACTCAGCAAGCAGACGCTGATGAAGTCAAATGCTTAGCTGCGATGATATGAACTGGAAGACGATGATGAGCCCCCGCCACCACAGCCGGATGTCAGCTATTCTCAGATTATGGAGGCTCTGGCAGCTATCCAGGGGGACATGAGTTCCATGCATCTGTCTATGTCATCCATGCAGTAGTCCATTTCTACCATGCAGCAGGAGGTTCACTCCATTAACCTCCGGGTAGAGCAGAACCAGCTTGACCTCTAGGAGTGCCTCAAGTTCCATAACCCGTCCAGTAGTGATGGTGAGGATGATGCGCCAATGGCTGACGATACTTGAGCTTCCTTTTGTTTTGTAGTTGTCTTATTTTCTTTTGAGACATTTGTGTTATATTTTGCCACTTTTGTTAAACTCCTGGATTATATTACTCTGTTTGCCCTGGTCCTTCTGAGACCTTTAGGGGGAGTAATTTTTGTTGTGATTGATTTTTAATACTCTGTTTTACCCTTTGTCCCTTTGTGACAAAAAAGGGGAGTAATTTTTATTTTTGGACCGGGATTGTATTTTTAACCGGTCAAGTGATTTTTGACCCAAAATGGCCAAAGGGGGAGTTTGTTGGTTTGTAATTGGCCGCATTCTGTTCGACAAAATCACTTCATTGTAATGATGCTTTTTAATAGGGATTCCGCTATTCAAAAGTGTTTCCAAAAGATTATACACAGTTTACAAGTCAAAAAATTCGGTTCCATGCCAGCCATCTGGACGTATCATACCATCTGGACGCCCAGCTGTCCAATGCATCAGCCATCCGGACGACATGTCATACCGTCCCGAACACATATCAGACTAAAGCATCATCCGTCCCGACGACGTGGATTCCCATCCAGACCTTCCTCTATGATGAGAAGCTTCGAACTGCTCCAGCTTGCATCCGTCCAGGCGGTTAATTAGCCCTTCCGGAAGACCCTCAGTGTTCGATCAAGCCTCAAGATTTCTTTACAAAACACAGATATGGGAAGATTGCTACAACCGTCCGGACGCACTCATCCATAAGGTAAGTATTGCAATTCAAATCCTGACGTCCGGACGCCAGTCAATATTGTCCAGACCCGCGTGCATCAAATATGGAAATTGCGTGCATTAGACCAACCGTCCGGATGACCATCAGCATGGTCTGGACGCGCAAAGCCTTTATATGGAAATTACTTACAGCGAATGTGTGACCGTCTGGACGACAGGGCATCACAATCCGGACGGGGCTCTCAAACAGGAAAGATCTTCAGCGAAATTTTCAGAATTTCGGTCGCACAGTTGTCCGTCCGGACGGCCTATGACCACCGTCGAGACGGTGCCCCGTTTTATCAAGCCAGACAGTCATTTGAACTGTCAGCCTATAAATAGAGGCCCCTTGGCTTGAGAATAGCAGGAATTCGGTATTGAATTCCACTAGTGCTTAGAGAGTTATATTTTGAGGTTATTGAGCTGAGTTGATCTCTCTGGAGCCGTTGCTATGTGTGTTGTTGCTGCGCTTAAAATGAAGTCTATCTTAGGGGTTGGCCCAAAGGTAAAGGATTCCATTGAAGACCCCTTCAGGTAGGAGACCTGGTTCGGAGGCGTTCGTGTTGGGTTACACGTTAGAGAGCAAGGTACGACCACTGCATCTGGAGTATGTGAGTGTTACTACTTTGTATCTAGTCTTGTCTTCTGAATAGTGGATATCCTGGGTTTGGCTGCCCCAGAGTGGTTTTTATCATCTTGAGTTTCCACTTCATTAACAAAAATTCTTGTGTTATTTATTTTCGTCATTGTTATATTTGTTAACACTTTGTGCACACACTTGCTTTACATTAGAAGTCAATTTCATTTTTCACAAACAATATGTTAGTTTGTGATTGGCCTCATTCTGTTTGGACAAAATCACTTGTATGTAAAGATGCTGTTTTACAAGGGATTCCGCTATTCAGAAGTGTTTCAGAAGATTCTGGAAGTCAGATAAGTCGGTTCCCTGCCAGCCGTCTGGACGACGTGTCATCCCGTTCGGACGTTCACCTGTCCATAGTTCCATCCGTCCGGATGATGTGCCATACTGTCCTGACACCCAGACAGACCAAGCATCATACGTCCGGAAGACGTGGATTTCCGTTCGGACCCTTCACTACATCGAGAAGCTTTTGTTCCAGCTTGCATCCGTCCGGATGTCTCAACAGCTCGTTCGGACGACTTCCAATGATTGATCAGCTTCAGATTTTCTTTCCAAAGTTCAAATAAAGGAAGATTGATGCAACCGTCCAGAAGACGTGGATTCCCGTCCAGACGCGCTCATTCATAAGGCAAGAATCGCAATTCATATAGAACCATCCGGATACCAGTCAGCTTGGTCCGAATGCGCATTCAACAGATATGGAAATTGCGTATTCAACTTCGACCGTCTGGACGCCTGCCTTTCATGGTCCGGACGCGCGGTCATCAGATATGGAAATTGTATGTTGAAGATTAATCGTCCGGACGGCCATCCCCTTGGTCCAGACGCACGAATGCCTTTTATGGAAATTACTTGCAGCAGACATGCCACCGTCCGGACGAAAGTGCCTCACCATTCGAACGCGGCTCTCAAACAGGAAAGATTTTCAGCAAAAATCTCATAAATTGTGTCGTACAGTTGTTCACCCAGACGGCGTCCGTACATATTACAGCAAACCCTCATCCTATAAATAGAGGTCCCTAGGCATTGAGAACTGCAAGAATTCGGTATTGAATTCCTTCAGAGCTTAGAGAGTTATTTTGTGAAGTTATCGGAGCTGATTTGTTCTCTCTCAAGCCATTGCAAGTGTACTGTTGCTGCACTATAACTGAAGTCTATCTTAGGGGACGACCCTAAGATAAAGGATTCCATTGAAGACCCCTTCAGGTAGGAGCCCTGGTTGGGAAGCGTTCGTGTTGGGCTACACGTTGGAGAGCATGGTACGACCACTGCATCAGGGGTATGTGAGTGTTACTACTTTGTATCTAGCTTTGTCTTCTGAATAGTGGATATCCTGGGTTTGGCTGCCCCGGAGTGGTTTTTCTCTTAATTGAGTTTCAACTTCATCAACAAAATATCTGTCTCTTTTAATTCTGCATTGTGATATTTTGTTGCACACTATAGCACACACTTGTTATTTTTTTTAGAAGTCAATTCCATTTTTCACAATCTATCAAACCTACTAATTTGTAAAACACCGAGGTGATTCATATTAGAAAATTAATTGCGTAAGTCCACGACTTAGTAAGTAAATTATCACGAAACTCATTATGCGTTGAGTCTTAAGTATCAAGAACATATCCATAAATTTTACAAAATTGAGAATGTCATAAGTTTCATCAAAAATTGTGTTGTCTTTGTTATTACGCCAATAAGAAAATGGATTTATTGTTAAAGTAGATTAAACATAATTCAATGGACAATTCACATTTAATGCATAAATAATGCTCGTGAAAAATCATATAAAATATTGTATATTAGTCATAAATTTCTTCATATGGTCTACCTAAGATATTAACTCATTCTCAAGAGGATTGACACCATCGCATGAGACATGTAGTACAACATCGGTAGCCTGAATGTTGCCCCATACCGTTCAACAAAAGTCACTCTATTGAGTACGAACTCGAGTGATCAACACCCACTAATGACGTCCATCCCAAGAGGCAATTTTCGGTTTCCAGGAAGATTCGGCACAAGTCTTAGTATTTTTATCATAACTTTCTACTCAAGTATTGGATTAAGATGACATTGGTGTCATTGGAAAGCTAATAAAAAAACAACAACTTGACCATTTGGACGGCCCAGTGAAACACCCAGACACCATTCAGTGTTCAAGAAGATTCTGAACAGCTCAGAATACGCTTGGTGAAGACAGCTTGCAACCATCCTAACGCTAGGGCAACAACATCCAGAGGCGGAGACTGAACTTTAATGAAGAAACATGTGAAGCGCATTGTGGAAGTCGGTTGCTGCTTGTTATCCGGACGCCCTCTATCTAGGTCCGAAAGCCACCCAGAGAACTCCGAATTAGTATTATATTAGGTCTTCTAAAGAATATAAATAGAGGTCTCTAGGCTTATATTATTCAGTGAATTGGATACTAAATTCCTTTGTACTCAAAGATGGTGTTTAGGCAGATATTGTGAGATTAGCTAGCTCTCAAAAGGTGGTTTCTATGTGATTTGACCGGCTTTGAAGTTTAGCTTAGGGAAGAGCCTTAAACTAAAGGAGTCCATCGAAGACCTCTTAAGGTAGGAGACCTGGTTGGGAGACGTTTGTGTATAGGTACACATCAGAGTGGATGGTATGACCACTACATAAAGGCTATGTGAGTGAGAGTGCTTTGTTACTAGTTTTGTCTACTGAATAGAGGAAATTCTGGGTTTGGCTGTTCCGAAGTGGTTTTTCTCTTAGGTAAGTTTCTACTTCGTCAACAAAATATTTGTCTCCTTTAAATTCCGCATTTAATATTTTGTTGCACACTTGATTACACACACACACGTTACTTAGGAATCTATTATATTTTCCAATTGGTATCAAAGTGGGTACACTCGTGTTTGGATTAATTTGCTGAGTGTTAACCATATTTTTGTTGTCTCCTGAAAGTAATTTATTGACTTCTAATTAAAACCAAGTGTGTGTTTGTGTGCAAACAAATATCTTAAATGCGGAATTTAAATGAGACAAGATATTTGTTACGAAGTGGAAACTCTATGAAGAGAAAAAACCACTTCGGGGCAACCAAACCCAGGAAATCCACTATCCAAAAACAAAGCTAGTTACAAGACACTCGTACTCACATAACCCTATGCAGTAGTCATACCTTTAACTCTGATGTGTAACCCAACACGAACGCTTCCCAGCCAGATCTTCCACTTGAAGGGGTTTTTGATGGATTCCTTTACCCTAAGGCCGACCCCTTAGATAGACTTCACACGAACAACTGAGCACACACCGGCAACGGTTTGAGAGCTAGCGGATCTTCGATTCTACCTAAACACCCTCTCAAAGCACTATGGAATTCATCGTCAAATTCTGTACAAAACACTAGCCTAGAGCCCCCTATTTATAGGCTTCAAGAGACCTCAAAAACACAGTGTTAGACCAGCGATGGGATTTCTTTCCAAAACACAGATATTGGAAGACCAGCTATGGGATTTCTTTCCAAAACACAGATATTGGAAGATTGCTGCAACCTTTTGGACGATGTGGATTCCCATCCGACCGCGTTCATCCATAAGGCAAGTTGTGCATTCAAACTTCAGATGTCCAGACGACATCATTCATGGTCCAGACGCGCGAGCTACATATATGGAAATTGCGTGCATCAAATCAACCGTCCGGACGACCATTCCCTTGCTCCGGACGCGTGAAGCCTTAATATGGAAATTGCGTGCAGCTGAAGTGCAACCGTCCAAACAACAGAGCAACACCGTCCAGACTCGGCTCAAATCAGGAAAGATTTTCAGCAAAATTTTGGAAAGCTGATTGCACAATTGTTTGTCCGAACGCCCTATGTCTACCATCCAGACGGTATGTAGATTTATCAAGCCAGATGCTCATTTGAACCTGCAGCCTATAAATAGAGGTCCCTAGGCTTGAGAACAGCAAGAATTCGGTATTGATTTCCTTAGTGCTTAGAGAGTTATATTGTAGAGTTATTGTATTGAATTAGTCCCTCTTAAGCCGTTGCTGTATGTGCTGTTGCTACGCTGATCTGAAGTCTATCTTAGGGGTTGGCCCTAAGGTAAAGGATTCTATTGAAGACCCCTTCAGGTAGGAGACCTGGTTGGGAGGCGTTCATGTTGGGTTACAAGTTAGAGTTCAAGGTACGACCACTGCATCTGGGGTATGTGAGTGCTACTACTTTGTAACTAGTCTTGTCTTCTAAATAGTGGATATCCTGGGTTTGGCTGCCCCGGAGTGGTTTTCTCTTGACTGAGTTTCCACATCGTTAACAAAATATATGTCTCCTTTAATTCCGCATTTTGATATTTCGATACACACATCTTTGCACACACTTGTTTATATTAGAAGTCATTTTAATTTTTCAATGGGTATCAGAGCTTGGTACACTCTGTTTAGATTCAATTCTTGAGCCTTACTCTTTTTGACTTCTATTTGATAAAATGTCTCAAAGTCTTAATGTTGTTCCTGCCTTTGACGGTACGAACTATGGCTATTAGAAAGCTCGTATGCGGTTCTTTTTAAAATCTATTAATTGTTGGAGTATTGTTGAAACTGGTTGAACTAAGCCAGCTAATGCAACTCTGGAACTAGTCACTGAGAAAAACGCGCGACTTTCCAATGATAAAGCCCTCCATTCTCTTTGTCAAGCAATTTCACCATCTGAATTCGCAAGAATCTCAAATAGTGAATCCGCTAAAGAAGCTTGGAAAAATTTGGAAACAACATATGAAGGCACCAAACTTGCTAAATCTGCCAAACTTCAAATGTTGATTTTCAAATTTGAAGAAATTAAGATGTTGGAGGATGAGACATTTGGAGAGTTTTACTCCAAGATGAGCGACCTAAGAACCAAATAATGAGTCTTGGAAAAACCATCTCGGATGTAAAACTTATCCGTAAAATTCTAAGATCTTTGCCTGAGCGTTACAAGATCAAGGTAACTACAATTGAAGAAAGCAAAGATCTGGAAGAAATGAATATTGAAGAGTTGGTGGGATCTCTTCAAACTTATGAGCTGTCCTAGCCCCCAGTTAAGAAGCTAAAAACCATTGCTCTCAAAGCTTCCAAGAAGAAGGTCGAAGTCTCATTTGGAGACGACTCTGAGGATGAAGAAAAAGTTGTGGCCATGCTGGCCAAAAATTTCAGAAGATTAATGAGAAATGAGCGGTTCAAAAAGAAGTTTTCTGAAAAAATGAAGAAGGTCCCCAAAGAAGCTGAACCTGAGGAAGCCGAGAAGAAGGATCCCAAAGGCCCAAAATGTTTTGAATGCTCAGGGTTTGGGCATAGTTGGGCTGATTGTGGGAATCTCAAGCAAGGTAAGGGGAAGGCTTATAACGTGACTCTCAGTGATGAGTCCGAAGAAGAAGAAGAAGCTCCTGAGCAAGAGAAATTTCAAGCCTTTGTACCTCCGCATGTTGAAGAGGAAGATTCTTACTCAGAGCATAGTGATGATGGGGAAGAACTCAAGTAGACATATAAAATCCTCTATGTGGAGTTTGAGAAGCTGAGGGAAGGTCACAAGCAGCATATTCTTGATCTAAACAGTTTACTGATTGAGAAAAGTTCATTGTTGCGCAAAATACAGGAGCTAGAGGAGAAGCTACTAGAGACACAACTCCAATTAGAGGGAGTCACTGATGAAAAGCTAACTCATATGCTATCAATCCAGAAGAGCCCAACCGACAAGACTGGTCTCGGGTATGTAGCTCCTCCTTCTGATATTCCCTCTACTTTGAGGACTATCTTTGTTAAGCCTGCAATCCCAGAGCCTCCCTCCACTGTTGAGGATAAAGGAAAGGATAAAATTAATGGAGATGTCCCAGGAACTCAGAAGCCCCCTTCATCAAAAAATCTCCTATATGCCATCACTGCAGTTTAAGTGGGCATGTCCGACCTAGTGCTCTCTACTCAAAGCCCGGAGTGCGAAAGTCAACAAAGAAGTGCCCAGGCAAGCAAATAATGGCATAAGACCTTTGGCCCAGCATCAAACTCCATGGTATCAGGCTCTTTATCATGCTCCATGGCCTCATGCACCACGGTACCAGGCATCTCAGCATCAGCGGCCTCAGCAGTGATTTGTGCCTCCCAATCATAGTGGCAAATCCAAGAACAAATCCAAGCCCTTTAAAAGGCCACAGAAAGTGGAAGATGATCAATACTGCAAAGAGCCACCTATTTGGATGCAAAGCATGATGGAGTGGATTGGTCAACAGATGAAGTTCTGCCAGCAACCACCCATAGGAAGGCAGGCTTGGGTCAGAAAGAAGGAAGACATTCACGCCATGAGGGGAAATAGACTCACCTAGTTGGTGAAGGTACTCATGCCTAGGATTTGGTTCCTAATCCTAAGGCATCAGGTTTGATTGCTTGATCTTTTACTTGCTATATCTTGTGCTTACGTGGAACCATATTTCTTTTGCCCCCTATTTCTCTTGAAAGAATATTGCAGGTACTATCTTGGGAAGACAGAAAAAGCAGGTGACTGTTTTTTTGTTTTGGCAACTTTGATCCTTCACAGGTTTGATCTTGCCTTGCATGCTTACTTTATGATGTTATTTCCATAAATCATGTTTTTAGTTTTTTTTTTTTGAAAAAAATAAAATAAAATTGGGGAGAAATTTCATGAAATTGTATTTTTTTTCTTTTCTTGGCATGCCAGATATTGCTTGTATTTTTGCCCGATATCTCAGTTCATTGTGCATTAATCTATTTTGCTTAGATATAGTTGAGAGTTTACGACTATATCTGCCAAGTTTTTATGTGCATGCAAAAGTTGGATAGTTACTTTCTTCATGCGATGAAAATGTGCACTTTCCAAGGCTCCCCTAAGGTACATCTTTTCCTCTATAACTTTTTGCTTCTGGAGATTCTAAATAAGAGAGAGGTTTTGATAAGATGGTCAAATTGACCAACTTGCTAGTTGAACCTAGAACCTAAAAATTTTGGCATTCTCTCTAGGTTGCAGCACCAAAAGAATCAAGCAGTTATTCTTAAGATTTCTGTGCTATATGCTTATATTCACTGCTTCTGTGCTGAATTAGCAATATACCTTGTCCTTCATGGTACAAGTAAAATTTACCTTGTCCTTCATGGTACAAGTAAAACAATTAGGTGCTGCATCTTAGGGCGAGTGTATCAGATTAGGGTGGCTAGGCCCTAGTACCTTATAAGGTTTGACTTTTGGCTGATCTTTCAATGATTTTCTCTATTGTTTGGAAAATTTGGTTGCTTTTTGCCATATCAGTGAATTTCATACCTTATTGAGAAAATCTTCACACACACACGCATTGAATGAGTTGAGTAATCTATTTAAATTTTCTGTCTACAGAGAAATTATGTGTTGATTGAACTCTGAACTCTCTCTTATATCTCTACATAGTTTTGAGATGCTATGTGACTGTTTTATCAGTTGATTATACATGCGTGTTCTGAAGCTAACATTAGGAAAAATATTTTTTCAGCAATTTTTCCTTCAGTTTCTACTTTCAGTGTGAAGCGTCTGGACGGTCTCTCCTGGCGTTTGGACGAATGCAGCATAGATGGTCGAACGGTAAGGTTACACGTCCGGACGCACTCAGCCTGTCGCTTGCTTATGTGGCAATGTGCGTTAGGACGGGTTAATGAGCCGGCTAGACGGGGACCCCACTGGTTTTAAAAACCCTAGGCTTAGGCTTTTAGCATACCCTACTCGATTTCTCTCCTTCTTTAGGCTTTTAGTGTGTGGTTTCTCGAAATTTTTTGCTTTATCTCGAGCTATTTTGTCCTCTTATGATTACATCTCTTCTCTCCAGGTACTTTTTTTAGTCCTTAGTATTCCTTTTATTATTTTGTTATCTATTGGAATATTTTATATTTGGAGAATGTTTTTGAGATTATAAAGTGCATATTTGTGATATCTGCTCTGTTGGGATTATATGATTCAGTATTATTTTGGACTGTATTGTGATATTTGCTGGTTGTAATTTTTGGAAAAGTCCATTTTACAGCTGTTATAATGCCAGATTTTTTTTTTAACTAACAAGAATCTAATCTTTTTTAGATTATTTTTGGCAAAACTTGTTGGTTATTTTTGTAGAAATATGTCTGCTGGCAGTCCACAACGCAGAGTCCGACAGAGGACAGAGGGAGATAGGGCAACCCTTCGAGCTAAAAGTATGGACAGACCAGTCATTGCCAAGAGAAATGTGGTCCATTCAAACATCATGGTGGCCCCTTTGGACAGTATCCACGGCACTATACAGACCTACCACTGGGGGTATCTGCACAACTGTGCTTGTGTTGTGTACACCAGGCTTGTCAGATTATTCTATACAAACCTCGAGGTTATTCAGACAGATGATCATGGTGCAGTCCTTCAGTCTTCTACAGACGGACATATTATCAATGTTGATCCCTAGATCATCAGTCAGTTCATCGGAGTGCCAGTACTCCAGCTTTTTGCCAATCCATATAATGAGGTAGTCTTGCTACCATCTCTGGATGATCTCAGAGATTTCTTTCGTGCTATCCCTCAGGGAGAAGAGCGTGCCACTTCTATTCAGAGTGGTGCCCTGATTGCTCCACATCACATGCTTGCCAAGATTGTTCAGCACAACCTCTGGCCCGTTGTTAGGCGCAGTGATATGATCTTGAAAAGGGACAAGTTTGTTTAAGATATCTGCCTTTCCTTGCCTTTCTGCCTTTGCAAGCATATTTTGGGAGTTATTCTAGAGGCTCGTGATGAGGGCAATACCGGTTTCCCATTTGGCTGCCTGCTCACACAGATTATTCTATAGTTAGGTATTAGTATAGCTGGTGAGCCAAAGATGAAGATCCAGGATCCCATCAGCAAGCAAACTCTGATGAAGTCCAATCCCTAGTTGCGGCGAGATGATCTAGATGGTGATGTGCCACTACCCTCTCATATTCCTATAGCAGTCCCTGACATGGTCTCCTCCTCTCAGACTGCTCCGCTACCTCAGCAAGATGTCAGTTATGCTAAGATTTTTGAGCTAACTATGTCATCTATGCAATAGTCCATCTCTACCATCTAGCAGAAGGTTCACTCTATTAACCTCCATGTAGAGCAGAATCCGCTAGATCTCCAAGAGTGCCTCAAGTACCATCATCTGTCTAGCAGTGATGATGAAGATGATGCGTCTATGGCAGACGCTGCATGACTTTTATGGTGTATTTTTTTATGTTTGAGACAATATTTTGGATAATTTGTTAAACATGTGTCAACTTTTGGACTTTATTACTTTGTTTACCCTAGTCCTTCTGAGATATTTAGGAGGAGTAATTGTTGTGTGGTTGTTTTCTCATTACTCTGTTTTACCCTTTGTCCTTTTGTGACAAACTACCCCTCAAAACCTTAATAGGAGAAAAGAATGCTAGGGTTTAGGAACATATTTTCAAAATGGCACCTCTACCCCTCAAAAACCCTAATAATAGAAAAGTGTGCTAGGGTTTAGGGTGTCAGTAGCCATCAGAGCATAGAAATTTGTGCATGCCACGTTAGCCCTAACACTCGTGCTTTGAATGGTTCTAAAGACTTATTCTCCTGCTTTTTTGCAAATCACATAAAAACACTACAATTTATCTCAAAGTCCTGCAAAACACTAAAACACCAAACTAACCAAGAAATCAGAAAATAACAAAGCTAAATGTTTAACAAATGGAAATTAAGGGGTCCAAATATACAAAATTTGGCACTAAGCACTAGGGCAACTCCGTCCGAACACTGAGATTGAATTTTACGCGTGAAGCGCATTATGGAAGTCGGTTGCTGCTTGCCGTCTAGACGCTCTATGCCTACATCCGGACACTACCCAGAGAACCCTGATTCAGTGTCGAAATAGGTTTTCTTAAGCCTGTAAATAAAGATCTCTAGGCATGTATTATATACAAAATTCAGCGGTGAATTCCTTTGTACTTGGAGAGGGTGTTTATGCAGATATTGTTAGATTAGCGAGCTCTCTGAGGCTCGTTGTGTGATTTCATCAGTATTGAAGTCTAGCTTAGGGAGGAGCCATAATCTATAGGATTCCATCGAAGACCCCTTCAAGTAAGAGATGTTAGTATTTTGGCCTTATTCTGTGTTTGGACAAAATCACTTTATGTGTAATGATGCGGTAAACAAGGATTCCACTTTCAGAGTGATGTCAGAAGATTCTGTCTGCGAGTCAGAAGAATTTCAAGTTCCCTGTCAGCCGTCTGGACGATGTGTCATCTCGTCTTGACGCCCATCTGTCTACTGTTCCATCCCGTCCGGACGACATGTCATTCCGTCCGGACATCAGACAGACAAGCATCATCTGTTCGGACGACGTGCTTCTTCCATTCGGACACCTACATCGTATCGAGAGGCTTCTGTTCCAGCTTGCTCCGTCCGGACGTTTCGGCAGCACGTCCGGACGCCTATCAGTTCTCGAACGGTTCACTGATTCTTTCTAAGTTTCAAGAAAGGGAAGATCAATCAACCGTCCGGACGATGTGGTATCCCGTCCGGACGCGTATCTCCGTAAAGCAAGAATCGCAGTTCAAAATGGACAATCCGGACATCTGACAGCTGTGGTCCAGACGCTGGTGCATCGTATATGGTAACTGCCGATTCGACTTCAACCGTCCGGACGTCTCCCCTCATGGTCCGGACGCACGCGCATCAGATATGGAAATTGCGTGTTGAAGTTTAGCCGTCCGGACGATCCTACCCCATGGTCCGGACGCGCGAAGCCTGTTATGGAAATTACTTGTAGCGGACGTGCGTTCGTCCGGACGATCGAGCCTCCCATCCGGACGATGTTCTTATACAGGAAAGATTTCTCCGAGAAAATTTCTGAAAATCCTGTCGCACAGTTGTCCGTCCGAACGGCCATGGTTCACCGTCCGGACGGCCCCCAGGCATATTTTGTCTGACACCCATTCTGACCCCCAGCCTATAAATAGGGGCCCCTGGGCACTTAGAGCTGGAAGAATTCGGTGTGAATTCCATTAGAGCTCAGAGACGTGATATCTCCTATGAAGCCATTTTTCAAGTGTGTTGTTTTGTAAACCGAAGTCTATCTTAGAGGTTGGCTCTAAGGTAAGGAGTTCCATTGAAGACCCCTTCAGGTAGGTGAACCTGGTTTGGAAGTGTTCGTGTTGGGTTACACGTCAGAGATCAAGGTACGACCACTACATCGGTACATGTGAGTGTTACTGTCTTGTATCTAGCTTTGTCTTCTGAATAGTGGAATTCCTGGGTTTGGTTGCCCCGGAGTGGTTTTTCTCTTAACTGAGTTTCCACTTCGTCAACAAAAATCTTTGTGTCAATTACTTTCCGCTGTGCTTTAATTTTTGTTGACACTTGTTGCACACACTTTACTTTTAGAAGTCATTTCAATTTTTCAATTGGTATCAGAGCTTGGTACACTATGAGAAGATTAATTTCTTGAGTGTTTTTATATTTGACTTCTATCTTTATTATGCCTCAAACTCTTAATTATGTTCCTGCCTTTGATGGCTCGAACTATGGCTATTGGAAGGCACGTATGCGTTTCTTTTTTAAATCTATTGACTGTTGGGGTATTGTTGAGACTGGTTGGACGAAACCAGAGGATACAACGCCTAAACTAGTCCCTCAAAAGAATGCTCGTCTTTCAAATGACAAAGCCCTCCATGCTCTATGCCAAGCACTTTCTCCATCTGAATTCGCTAAAATTTCAAATTGTGAATCAGCCAAAGTAGCATCGCAAATTTTGGGAACAACATATGAAGGGACAAAACTTGTAAAATCTGCCAAACTTCAGATGTTGATTTCAAAATTTGAAGAAATTAAGATGTTAGAGGAAAAGACATTTGGAGAGTTTTACTCCAAAATAAGTGACCTGAGGAACTCCATGGTGAGTCTTGGGAAACCTATCTCGGATGTAAAACTCATCCGAAAAATTCTCAGATCTTTGCCCGAGCGTTTCAAGATCAAGGTAACGACTATTAAGGAAAGCAAGGATCTTGAAGAGATGAAGATTGAAGAGCTAGTTGGATCTCTTCAAACATACGAGCTGTCTCTACCCCCGGTCAAGAAATTAAAGACCATTGCTCTTAAGGCTTCCAAGAAGAAGGTAGAAGCCTCCTTTGAAGAAAAATATGAGGATGAAGAAAAGGCTATGCCGATGCTAGCCAAAAATTTGAGAAGACTAATGAAAGATGATCAGTTCAAGAAGAAGTTTTCTGAAAAAGCTAAGAAACCTCTCAGAGAAGCTGAACCAGAGGATGACGAGAAGAAATATCCCAGAGGACCCCGATGTTTTGAATGCTCAGGCTATGGGCATATCCTGGCCGATTGTGGGAATCTCAAGAAGGGCAAGGGGAAGGCTTACAATGTGACTCTCAGTGATGAGTTCGGGGAAGATGCTCCAGAGTCTGACAAATTTCTGGCTTTTTTCGCCCTTTATATTGAAGAAGAAGACTCATATTATTCGGAGCATAGTGAGAATGAGGTAGAGCTCAAGGAAGTATACAAAACTCTGTACAAAGAGTTTGAGAAGCTGAGGGAAGGCCGAAAGTAGCAAGTTAATGATCTGAACAGTCTGCATACTGAGAAGAGTTCATTGCTGTTCAAGATACAGGAGCTCGAGGAAAAGCTACTTGAGACACAGCTCCAGCTAGAGAGAGTCACTGATGAAAAGTTGACTCGTATGCTGTCCATCCAGAAGAGCCCTCATGACAAGACTGGTCTCGGGTATGTAGCTTCCTCTTCTGATATTCCTTCTTCCTCAAAGACTGTGTTTGTGCCTCCTACAGTCCTAGAGCTTCCTCCAGTTATTGAAGATAAATAGAAGGAAAAGGCAAATGATGATGTTCCAGGCACTCAGCAACCTCATTCCATCAGAAGACCTCCTATTTTCCATCACTGCGGTTTCAGTGGGCATATACGGCCTCAGTGCTCCCTCTTGAAAGCACAAAAGGCCAAAGCCAAGAAAGAAGTGCCTAGACAAGCTCAGTATGGCACTATACCTACAGCTAAGCATCAGACTCCTTGGCATCAGGCATCCTATCAAGCACCATAGGGACAAGCGCCAAAACTTCAGTTCCAAGCCCCTTGGTTTCATGCTCCTCAGGGTCAACAGCCTCAACAGCGGTTTGTACCAGCCAATCAGAGTGGCACTTACAAGAGCAAACCCAGGCAATTGAGAAGGCCTCAAGAGCAATACACCGGTGAGCCTCCTGTTCGGATGCAAAACATGATGGAGTGGATGATACAGTCTTGTCAGCAACCACCCACTGGAAGCCATACTTGGGCTGAGAAGGATAGTTACCCCAGGAGGGGGAACCGACGCTCCTAGCAGGTTCGGGTGTTCATGCCTAGGATTTTGTTCCTAATCCTATGGCATCAGGTTTGATTGCTCATTGTATTTGTTATATTATATGCAATCTAGGAGCAAGTTATGTTTGCCCCCTTGTGTTTTCTTGAGAAAACTTTGCAGGTATTTTTGGGGAAGACAGAAAAAGCAGGTCGAGCGACTGTTTGGCTATAATGGCATCATTGAACGTACACAGGTTTGATCGTGCCTTAGCATATGATATCTTTTCCATTTTGCTTGTTGTTTTTGTTTTTTTTAATAAAAAAAAAAATAAAAAAAAAATATATATTTGGGGAGAATTTGCAGGATATTTTTGTTCTTGGCTTATTTAGATAGTGCATGTATTCTTGCCTGATATCTCAATTCGATGTGCATTGATTAAATATGCTTAGATATTATTGAGAGTTTTGACTATATTGGCCAAGTGTTTTTTCCTGTTTATGCAAAAGTAGGATAGCTTCTTTCCTCATGCGATGAAAAAGTGCACTATCTCGGGCCCCCCCTAAAGGTACATCTTTCCTTCTCTGACTCTTTGCTTTTGGAAATTTTGGATAAGAGAAGAAGTCCTTGATAAGATGACCAAATTGACCACAGGCTAGTTGAACCTAGCATCCATAAACTCTGGCACTCCCTACAGTTTGCAGTTCTATAAGATTTGAGCAGTATTTCATAAAAAGTTTTGTGCTTTAAATCTGTTTAATCACTGCTTATGTGCTTAAATTCACCTTGCCCTCTATGAGCAAGTAAGATTTTATCTTGTCCTATATGGTACAAGTAAAACAAACTATGTGCTGTATCTTAGGGAGAGTGTATCAGATGAGGGTGTCTAGGCCCTAGCAAGTTATAAGGTTTGACTTTTGGCTAATCTGTCTTTGATTTTCTCTCATGCCTAGAAAATCTAGTTGCTTTTTGTCATGTCTTGGAAAGTCTTACCTGGTGGGAAAAGAGTCTCCACACACACACGCATTGCTTGAGTTGAGTTGCTTATTTGATTTTTATATGATCAAGAAAAATTATTTGTGCTAATTGAAATCTCAACTTCCTTTTATATCTTTGTTTATTTTTTAGATGCGTTCTGATTGTGTTATCAGTTGATTATGCATGCGTATTCTGACACTGACTTGAGAAAATTTGATCTCTGTAAATTCTTCTCAGTTTTTCTGGTGTTTCAATGTGGAGCGTCCGGACGGTATTCCTTGGCGTCCGGACGGTATTCTCTGAAAGTCTGGACATGTGCAAGTGCCTCGTGGTCCAGACAGGTCTTGTTGTACTTCCGGACTCACGTGCGCTGTCACCATCGTTCGGACGGGTAATTTATTTCGTCCGGACGAGGGTGACCGTTACGCACTTTCCCGAGGCCCATGAGTCCGGACGTCTTTAAAACTCCGCCAAACTTTCCCGAGGCCCATTTTTGCAGAATCATGTCTGCCATTAGTTGCCAGGGCCTGGTCCGTCAAAGGATAGAAGCAGAGAAAAATGAAATACAAGCGAAGATTATGGACCGGACTGTCATTGTTGAATGGAACGTGGTCCGTGTAGATATCATGGTGCCTCCGCTGAACAGTATCCATGAGACTATCCAGCATTATCAGTGGACCTACCTCTATGCCTGTGCCTGCGTCGTCCTCACCAGGCTGGTCCGACTTTTCTATGCAAACTTGAAGGTTGCTCAGGATGATGAGCGTGGGACGGTACTACAGTCCACTATTGACGGACACATAATCACTATTGATCCCCAGATCATTAGCCAGTTTATTGAGGTACCTGTTCTCGATCTACCTGCTAGTCCATTCAACAAGGTGGTGCTTCCTCCCTCTATGGATGAGCTCCGAGAGTTTTTCCATGCTGTTCCACAGGGTGAGGGGCATCAGACCTCCATCAAGATTGGTGCTCTAGGTCCAGCTCATCGTATGTTGGCCAAAATTATTCTGCACAATCTGTGGCCGGTTACCAGCCGCACTAATCTGATATTGAAGAAGGCCCAGTTTGTTTATGCTGTTCACTTTCACTTTCCCTTCTGTCTCTGCAAGCATATATTGGGAGTCATGCTCGAGGCTCGTGATGAGGGCACTGCCGGTCTTCCTTTTGGCTGCCTCCTCTCTCAGATCATCCTCCAGTCTGGCATCAATATTGATGGAGAGCCTCGGATGAAGATCAAGCAGCCCCTCAGCAAACAGACGTTGATGAAGTCCAATGCGCAGCTACGGAGAGATGAGTCCGATGATGATATGCCTGCTGCGATGCATGTTGCTTTTCCAGACGTGGCTTCTTCCTCTCATACCGTACCGCCATCTGAGTCGGAGGTAAATTTTTCTCAGGTCATGGAGGCCTTAGCTGCTATTCAGGGAGGGATGACCACCATGCAGCTGGAAATGAGGTCCATTGGCAACAGGGTGGAGCAAACCCATCTGGACCTTCAAGAATGCCTCCAAGTCCATCATCCAGATAGCAGTGCTGATGAGGCTGCTATACCGAAGGCTGCACGTCGGACTCCCAGAGCTAAACCTATGGCAGAGGATGTTTGATTCCCTCGTGTTTCTTTGTTGACTTTTTATTGTTTTTTTATTATTTCGAGACAATTTGTTGTTTATTATAACTGTTGGATTTATATTACTCTGTTTCCCGGGTCCTTCTGAGATCGTTACGGGGAGTAATTTTTATTTCAGTTGGTTGTTTTATTACTCTGTTTACCCTTTGTCCCTTTGTGACAAAAAGGGGGAGTAATTTTTATTTTGGACTGGGAATACATTTCCAAACCGGTCAAGTGATTTTTGTCCCAGAATGGCCAAAGGGGGAGGTTGTTAGTATTTTGGCCTTATTCTGTGTTTGGACAAGATCACTTATGTGTAATGATGCGGTAAACAGGGATTCCACTTTCAGAGTGATGTCAGAAGATTCTGCTTGCGAGTCAGAAGAATTTCAAGTTCCCTGTCAGCCGTCCGGACGATGTGTCATCCCGTCCGGACGCCCATCTGTCTACTGTTCCATCCCGTCTGGACGACGTGTCATTCCGTCTAGACATCAGACAGACAAGCATCATCTGTCCGGATGACGTACTTCTTCCGTCCGGACACCTACATCGTATCGAGAAGCTTCTGTGCTAGCTTGCTCCGTTCGGACGTTTTAGCAGCACGTCCGGATGCCTATCAGTTCTAGAACGGTTCACTGATTCTTTCCAAGTTTCAAGAAAGGGAAGATCAATCAACCGTCCGGATGATGTGGTATCCCATCCGAACGCGTATCTCTGTAAAGCAAGAATGGTAGTTCAAAATGGACCGTCCGAACGTCTGACAGCTGTGGTCCAGACGCTGGTGCATCGTATATGGTAACTGCCGATTCGACTTCATCCGTCCAGACGTCTCCCCCTCATGGTTCGGACGCATGCGCATCAGATATGGAAATTGCGTGTTGAACTTTGGCCATCCGGACGCTCCTGCCCCTTGGTCTGGACGCGCGAAGCCTGTTATGGAAATTACTTATAGCGGACGTGCGTCCTTCCGGACGATCGAGCCATCCCGTCCGGACGATGTTCTTATATTGGAAAGATTTCTCCGCAAAAATTTCTGAAAATCCTGTCGCACAGTTGTCCGTCCGGACAGCCATGGTTCACCGTCCGGACGGCCCCCAGGCATATTTTGTCTGACGCCCATTCTGACCCCCAGCCTATAAATAGGGGCCCCTGGGCACTTAGAGCTGCAAGAATTCGGTGTGAATTCCATTAGAGCTCAGAGACGTGATATCTCCTCTGAAGCCGTTTTTCAAGTGTGCTGTGCTGTAAACCGAAGTCTATCTTAGAGGTCGGCTCTAAGGTAAGGAGTTCCATTGAAGACCCCTCAAGGTGAACCTGGTTGGGAAGCGTTCGTGTTGGGTTACACGTCAGAGATCAAGGTACGACCATTGCATCGGTACATTTGAGTGTTACTGTCTTGTATCTACCTTTGTCTTCTGAATAATGGAATTCCTGGGTTTGGCTGTCCCGGCGTGGTTGTTCTCTTAACTGAGTTTCCACTTCGTCAACAAAAATCTGTGTCATTTACTTTCCGCTGTGCTTTAATTTTTGTTGACACTTGCTGCACACACTTTACTTTTAGAAGTCATTTCAATTTTTCAAGAGACTTGGTTGGGAAGCATTCACGTTGGGTAACGTGTTAGAGTGCAAGGTACAATCACTGCATTAGGGGTATGTGAGTGTTACTACTTTGTTACTAGCTTTGTCTTCTGAATAGTGGATATCCTAGGTTTGGCTGTCCCGGAGTGGTTTTTCTCTTAATTGAGTTTCTACTTTGTCAACAAAATATTTGTCTCTTTTAAATTCCGCATTTAATATTTTGTTGCACATTTGATCACAGACACATGATAAATTAGGAGTCTCTTTATTTTTCAATTGGTATCAGAGCGGGCACACTCATGTTTGGATTAAATTCTTTAATGTGATCCTAGACTCCTTTTATTATATCTGTCTCACTTCATTCTATTCCTTATTTTGATGGATATAATTATGGCTATAGAAAATCATGCCTGAGATTTTTTCTAAAAGCAATAAACGTTTGGCCTATTGTTGAATTTGGATGGTCTTCACCAGATACAACAATAGCTGAATGGACTGCTCTCCAAAAACAAACTCTTCCTGCGAATGACAAAGCTATGAATGCCATATGCTCAACACTTTCACCCTCAGAATTCTCAACAATCTCTAATTGTGAAACTGCTAAGGAAGCATGGGATATCCTTAAAACTACATATGAAGGAACCAAGTTGGTTAAATCTGCTAAACTTCAATTGTTAGTGTCTAAATTTGAAAGGATTAGAATGTTGGAGAATGAGACGTTTAATGAGTTTTATGATAGAATAAGTGATCTTCGTAATTCTATGATTAATCTTGGAAAGAAGGTATCAGATACAAAAGTCATTAAGAAGATTCTTAGATCTTTACCTGAAAGATTTAGAATCAAGGCGTCCATAATTGAAGGAAGCAAGGATCTAGACAACATGAAGATTGAAGAACTCATTGGGTCTCTTCTAACCTACGAGTTATCTTTGCCCCCTATCAAGAAAGCTAAATCCATTGCTCTCAAGGCTTCGAACGGTTAACGTAAAAGTTATTCTAAAGAAGAATCTGATGATGAGGATGGTATAGCTATGTTTGGTAGAAATCTCAGAGATTTCTAGAATTCCAAAGGGGATCCCGAAGTTATTAAACAAGAAAAAGTTGAAACTAACAAAAAGGATCTTTATGGTCCTAACTGTGTTGAATGTTCAGGTTTTGGGCACATCCAAGCATGAAAATAAAAAATGACTTTTAAATTACCAAGTGTGTGTTCGTGTGCAACAAAATATGGTAAATGCGGAAAATAAAAAAGAAAAGATATTTGTTGACGAAGTGGAAACTCTGTGAGGAGAAAAACCACTTCGGGGTAGCCAAACCCAGGATATATACTATACCGAAGACAAAGCTAGTGAAAAATAAATATATGACTTCTAAATACCAAGTGTGTGTTCGTGTGCAACAAAATATCTTAAATGCGGAAACTAAAAGAGACAAGATATTTGTTGACTTAGTAGAAACTTTGTGAAGAGAAAAACTACTCTGGCGCAGCCAAACTCATGAAATCCACTACCCAAAGACAAAGCAAGTTACAAAGCACTCGTACTCACAAAATCTATTGCAGTTGTCATACCTATAACTATAACACGAAGCCCATCGTGAACGCTTCCCATCCAAGTATCCTACTTGAAGGGGTCTTTGATGGAATCCTTTACCTTAGGGCCGACCCCTACGATAGACTTCACACGAACTGTTGAGCACACACCGGCAACGGCTCGACAGCTAGCGGATCTTCAAATCTCCCTAAACACCCTCTCTAAGCACTATGGAATTCTATACTGAATTCTTACAAATCACAAGCCTAGAGCCATCTATTTATAGGCTTCAGAAAACCTAATTCTAGACAAATTCAGACTTTAGCTGTTGAGCGTCCAGACAGTAACTTACCCTTGTCTGGACGGTCTTCTACGACCGCCTATCTAGAATAACGTAATTTTCCCATAACAGGACCATGTCTGGACGGCTTGGCCGAGCGTCCAGATGGTCTTTACTGTCACTTATTTCCTCGTCTGTAAAGGAAACTCAAAATATTCTGGAACACTGGGTAGCGTCTGGACATGTTGCCATGTTGTCCGGACGTCTTGCAAAAACTTCCCAAATAGTGTCAACTAAAATCCAACTCCGTGTAGAAATTGGAGAAGCTTAACCAAATGTTCGGACTGTGTTGCTTTGACGTCGGAACGTCTTCAACGTTGAAGCTTCTAGACACTGAGGGACGTCCGGACGGTTGCGCAGGAACTGGTTGATCTCAATTGGAAAATGCATGGAATTCTATTACATAAAGTGTTTTGTTCAACCAGAATGTTGCCAACAAGAAATACTAACAAACTCCCCCTTTGGCCATTCTGGGACAAAAAATACTTGATCGGTTTGGATATACATTCCCTGTCTAAAACAAAAAATACTCCCCCTTTTTGTCACAAAAGGACAAATGGTAAACAGAGTAATAGAGAAAAGCCATTGGTATTTAAAAAAATGCACAAAGTCTCATAAAAGAAAATTGATCTCAAAATAACAACCAAGAACGAATGAGAGAGTAATAAAAACTCAATCCTCATCATCATCAGGCTTGTGGTGATGGTACTTCAAGCACTCCAAACATGTCAATCTGACTCTGCTCAACACGCTCTCCAATAAGATTGACTTCTTGCTAGGGAGCTCCCATGGAAGACATAAGCTGAGCAATAGCAACTTCAATGTTGAAGGAAGGAGGCACTAACTGAGATTATGGTGCAGCAGCTGAGGTGTCAACTTGAACTGGTGGAGGTTGAGGAACTTTGCCTTGACCCTCATACCGCAATTGAGCATTAGACTTCATGAGAGTCTGTTTACGAAGAGGATCTGGTATCCTTGATCTGGGCTCAGAATCAAAAATGTCTGTAACAAACTGAAGACAGATGTGAGTGATCAACCACCCAAAGGGCAGACTGGTGTTCATCTCATCACGAACCTCGAGCATAGTTTGCAAAATATGTCTGCACAGACAGAAAGGGTGGCCTTCTTGAGATTAAGCTCACTCTGACGAGCTTGAGGCCAAAAATTGGTCAAAACTATCTTTGCCAAAAACCGGTGCCTAGGGGCAAAGGCACCAATTTTGATCTAAGAGTGGGACTTCTTCTCCCCCTCTGGTCGAGAGCCAAAGAAATCTAGGAGATAGTCCATCCTGGGTGCCTCAACACCATCTGAGAAAGGAAACCCTGGAATAGGAAACACTAGAACCCCAATCATAGCACTGATGACCTATAGGTCAATCTGAATGGTGTGTCCTCTGACAACAGTCTGCATAATCAAGCCTCTGTCGTCATCTTGAGTTATAATCATATGACCATAGAATTCCTGCACCAGTCTTGGAAAAGCCAAGTAGGCAAAGTTGTAGATGTACTCCCACTGATTTTCCTAAATCATCTGGCCAATAGGGAGTAGAACTGGATCCCTCAGATCGGCACGGAGTAGGTTCCGCTCTGATAGGACCTGCTGCTTTTCCATGCAAAGACTCTTGTTAGCTACAGATTCTTCAACTCTTTGCCTGACTCTGGGTGGAGAGTTGTCTGAAGACATTTTTCCTAAACTAAAACACAAGAGATATTCCAAAACAAATCATGAAAACATTAAATCTTGTTAGTTCAAAAAAAAAATTGGGCATTATGACGACTGTAAAATGGACTATCCCAAAATTACAGACACATAAATATCCAAAATTTGACATCACAATTCAAGAATTAGCAATATCGCAACCCAACAATAGAGAATAAGAGCAATAAAATGCAGGTGAACTCATATAAACCCAAATTTAATAATTCCTAAAAACATCCACTATTTTAAGCGTAAAAACTTAAAAGAAATCAGTAAAAGGGTAGAGAAACTTACCTGGGGTGGAGAGAAATCACAAACGGACAAGTGCACATGAGAAAAGCACGTGAAAAGTCCAAAGAAAAGTCGCACAACAAACAAAAAAAAACAAAGAGAGGTATAGAAATGTCGTGCGGCGTAGGGGGAATGCGATTTAACCCTCAAGCGTTCCCCATCCGGACGTATCACTAAAGCCGTCCAGACATAGTGCCACGTAAGATACCGCACTAATGCGCACAACTGGACTAGAAGCAGGAACGTCTGGATGAAACTGCCACACCGTCTGGACACTTCACGCAAAAAAAACTGAAAAATAGAGGAAAAAAGAGCATAAAAAATATTTCCCTAAGAAAATTTTCATAACACGCATGTATAGAAAGATGATAACATAGTTCAATAGCATTTTAACACTGATGCTAAAATATAACAGAGAGTTAACTAATTAGCTAGCAAAAATTTCTCTGCAGAAGAATTTTTTAAACAGTCTAGTTAACTCATGCAATGCGTGTGTGTGTAAAGACTTTCTCAGTAAGGTATGATCTTCACTGATATGATCTAAAGCAACTAAATTTTCTAAAGAGAGAATTTTTCACATTTAGATCAGGAAAAAGTCAAACCTTATGAAACTAGGGCCTAGTCACCCTCATCTGATACTCTCCCCCTAAGAAGCAGCACTATTTTGATTTTTACTTGCACCATGAAGGACAAGATATATGGCTGTATCAGCACAGAAGCAGTGAAATTTATTCATGTAACAATAAGTTTAGAAGAATAACTACTTGTTTCTTTTTTGTGCTGCAACTTAGAGAGGAGGCCAGAATTTTTAGGGCTAGGTTCACCTAGCGAATTGGTCAATTTGACAATCCTAGGGGAGCCTTGGATAGTGCACATTTTCATCGCACGAGGAAAGTAACTATCTATCAAATAGATGTAGCAAGGAAACTTTGCAGATATCAAGCATGAACTCTCAGTGATATAAAAGCCAATATAATTAATGTACCAAGAACTAAGACATCAGGTAAAAATACATAAGATATCTGAAAAGCTAAATAAGGGAATAAAAATCTGCATCTTTCTCGCCTTTTTTTTTTGTTGAAAATAAAAGCAGAAAAACAACAAAAACATGCTACACAAGAAAAGAAAAAAAAATCTAGTCCAAGCATGTAAGGTAAGGGGAAACTTGACCTCAGGGAGAGAGATTTGATGATACCAAGATAGAAAAGTAGACGCTCGACGTGCTTTTTCTATCATCCCTATTTATTACCTGCAGAATTATCTCAAGACAAACAAAAGGGAATAAAGGGATTGAAAAGATGGTTCCACACCAACATGCAAAGCATTCATAAGATAAGATGATATAAAGATGCAATGCAAGTATAACTATCATGCTCTAGGATTTAGGAACCAAAATCCTAGGTATGTATGACCTCACCTACTAGGTAGGTTCGCTCCCCTCGAGGAGTAGGTGTCCTTTTCCTTGTCCTGTCCTCCCTTCTTTAGTTGTAGCTCTAGATATTTGACCAGATCTCTCATGAAGGAACTAACAAAAGGTGGTCCTTCACAAGAGATTTCCCTTTCTACAGTCTTTTGTTTCTCTACATAAGGCTTTTTGGGGACCCAAGTCTTCTTTGCTGAAGTAGGCTTCTGCTGCTACTGATGCCTTGGAATGGGATTTCTCGGAAGAGGTCCATGATGCTTGGGCAGCTTCTTTTGAGTGGAGTACCCCTGGGCTGGACATGACTGCTAACTCCACACTGGTGACACATGGGAGTTTTAGAAGCATGCCGATATGTCTTCCTCTGAGCTTACCAATGTGGGCACTTAGGTCTGATGTGTCCGAGCTCACCACAGTGATGGCATGTGGGAGGTTTTCTTTTGATAGGAAGCTTGGATAGAGGTTGAGGGATAGCTGGAACTTCTCCTTCCATAATAGTTTTTTCCTTGTCCACACATGAGGGTGGAAACTCAGTAATAACTGGCTTCACAAAAATAGTTTTGGAGGTAGAAGAAGTTTCCCAAGTAGAAGGATGAACATACCCGAGACCAGTCTTATCGGTTGGGCACTTCTGAATGGAGAGCATGTGAGTCAGCTTCTCGTCAGAGACTCTCTCTAGTTACGACTGTGTCTCTAGAAGCCTCTCATCTAGATCATTAATCTTTATCAACATAGTGGTCTTCTTAGTACTTAGGCTGTTTAGCTCTAGCACTTGCTGTTTGTACTTCTCCCTCGGCTTTAAGCACCGTACGTATTGAAGTTGATAGGTTGTCTGTATATCTTCTTCATCACTACTCACAGAGTAGTACGACTAAGAATCCTCATTTTCTTCATGTGGGGCCAGGAAGGCAAGAAAATTTTCTTCCACTTTTTCAGACTCATCGCTGAGAGTAGCATTAAAGGCCTTCCCTTTAAGTTTCTTCAGATTTGCGCATTTAGTCTTGATGTGCCAGAAGGCTGATCATTCAAAGTATTTGGGACCCCTTGGATCCTTCTTCTCAGCTTCTTCTTGCTTAGCTGTGTGGGGAGGCTTCTTTAGTCTGTTAGATAACTTCTTCTTAAACTTATTATTCTTCATGAAACGCTCGAAGTTCTTAGCTAACATTGCCACTACATCTTATCAATATTAGAGTCTTCGTCAGATGAGACTTTAGTTTTCTTCTTAGGTGCCTTGGATGCCTTGAGGTTCTAACCAGAGGTAAGGAATATTTATATGTTTGAAGAGATCCTACCAGCTCTTCAATCTTCATCTCCTCCATATCTTTCCTTTCTTATATGGTGGTCACCTTAATCTTGAAACACTCAGGCAAAGATCTTAGTATCTTTCGGATGAGTTTTACGTCCGAGATAGACTTCCCAAGACTCACCATCGAGTTTCTTAGATCGCTAATCTTAGTGTAAAACTCTTCGAAGGTCTCTTCTTTGAGCATCTTAATTTCTTCAAATTTAGAAATCAACATTTGAAGCTTGGTAGATTTAACCAGTTTCGTGCCTTCATATGTTGTTTTTAGAATTTGCCATGCATCTTTAGCAATTTCACAATTTGAAATTCTTGCGAATTCAGATGATGAAAGTGTTTGACATAGAGCATGGAGGGCTTTCTCATTGGAAAGTTGTGTGCTTGTTTAAGTAATAGTAACTTCGTCCGTTTGTTTTGGTTTAATCAAACCAGTTTCAACAATTTTCCAAATGTCAATTGATTTTAAAAAGAAACGCATGCGGGCATTCCAATAGCCATAGTTCGTCCCATCAAAGGGTGGAATTGAATTAAGATTTTGAGACATGATAACAATAAAAGAAGAGAAGTAAAAGTCAAGAGATCACATTTAAGAAATAAATCTTAACCAGAGTGTACCAATCCCTGATGCCAATTGAAAAATAAATATATGACTTCTAAATACCAATTGTGTGTTCGTGTGCAGCAAAATATCTTAAATGCGGAAAATAAAAGAGAGAAGATATTTGTTGGCGAAGTGGAAACTCTGTGAAGAGAAAAACCACTCCGGGGCAGGCAAACCCAGGAAATCCACTATCCAAAGACAAAGCAAGTTACAAAGCACTAGTACTCACAAAACCAATTGTAGTAGCCATGCCTTTAAGTACAATACGAAGCCCATCGTGAAGGCTTCCCAACCAAGTCTCCTACTTGAAGGGGTCTTTGATGGAATCCTTTACCTTAGGACCGACCCCTAAAATAGACTTTACACGAACTGTTGAGCACACACCTGCAACGGCTAGAGAGCTAGCGAATCTTTAAGTCCCCCTAAACCCCCTCTCTAAGTAATATGGAATTGTATACTGAATTCTTACAAATAACAAGCCTAGAGCCATCTATTTATAGGCTTTAGAAAACCTAATTCTAGACAAATTCAAACTTTGGCTGTGGAGCGTTTGGGCGGTAACAAACCCTCGTTCGGACGGTCTTCTGCAACCGCCTTTCTAAAATAGCTCGATTCTTCCCATAATAGGACCACGTCCAGACGGCTTGGCCGAGTGTCCGTACAATCTTTACTATCACTCCTTTCCACGTATATAAAGGAAACCTGAAATATTCTGGAATGCTAGGTAGCGTACAAACATGTTGCCACGTCGTCTGGACGTCTTGCAGAAACTTCCCAAATAGTGTCGACTGAAATCCAACTCCGTGTAGAAATTGGAGAAGCTTGACCTAGTGTCCAGACGGTGTTGCTCTGTAACTTGCTCTTTAAATACTTGTTTTCTTTCTCTGACTTTTCAGCAAGTTGTTCTCTTTGGTTCTTTTTACAGTTTACTTATTTCCTGTGTTTGGACTCTAGTATTGTAATTCTGTGGTTTTAATACTCTGTTTACCCTTAAAAATGGGGAGTATTTTTAACTTTTGGATCGAGATTGTATTTTTAACCGATCAAGTGAATTTTGTCCCAGAATGGCCAAAGGGCGAGTTTGTTAGTTTATCGACCACATTCTATTGACAAAATCATTGCCATGTAAGTATGATGTTGAAACAAGAATGCCGTAATTATTTAGAGTCTTCAGAATATTTAGAGATTATTTCTCAAATATGGAAAGGACCTTAATATGATAAGTATCAGTGTCACAAGCATCAAAAAGGCAATTTCCAGTTTCCATGAAGATTCTACACATATCTCAGTATTTTTATCATAACTTTTTGCTCAAGTCTCGGATTGAGATGAAATTGGTGTCATTGGAAAGCTAATAAAAAATAATAAGACTTGACCATCTGGACGGCCAAGAGAAACGCCTAGACGGGCCAGTAGATGTGTCTGGACGCCCATCAAATTGAGAAAATTTTGAATAGCTCAGCAGACACGTCGGTGAAGACAGCATGCAACCGTCCAGATGCTAGGCAATACCGTTCGAACGTTTTTCAATGTTCGAGAAAATTCTAAACTGCTAAGCTTATGCTTAGTGAAGATATCTTGCAATTGTCCGAACACTGGGGAAACTCTGTCTTGATGCTGAGATTGAATTTTACGCGTGAAGTACGTTATGGAATTCGGTTACTGCTTGCCGTCCGGACGCTCTATGCCTACATCCAGATGTTGCCTAGAGAACTTTGATTCAGTGTTGAAATAGGTTTTCTTAAGCCTATAAATATAGCTCTCTAGGCATGTATTATATACAGAATTTGGTGGTGAATTCCTTTGTACTTAAAGAGGGTGTTTAGGCAGATATTGTGAGATTAGCTAGCTCTCTGACGGTCGTTGTGTGATTTGATCAGTTTTGAAGTCTAGCTTAGGGAGGAGCAATAAGCTAAAGGATTCCATTAAAGACCCCTTTAGGTACAAAACCTAGTTGGGAAGTGTTCACGTTGGGTTTCGTGCTAGAGTGCAAGGTACGATCGCTGCATTAGGGGTATGTGAGTGTTACGGCTTTGTTACTAACTTTGTCTTATGAATAGTGGATATTCTGAGTTTAGCTGCCCCAGAGTGGTTTTTCTCTTAATTGAATTTCCACTTCGTGAACAAAATATTTGTCTCTTTTAAATTCCGCATTTAATATTTTGTTGCACACTTGGTCACACATACACGATAAATTATGAGTCTCTTTATTTTTCAGATTTCAGAAAGGTTATGCAATAAAAAGAGTCTTCAGTTATTCGATTGTCTAAATCACATACTTTGATTGACTCTTTCAAATCTAAGAATACTATGTTGTTTAACACTATTGATACAGTTGAGTATAAATTAAATGAATTTGAAGATATCTTGAAAAAATTCTCTAATGATAATTTAAAAAGCATGCTTTCTATTCATACAAATTATTCTAACAAGCCTGGTATAATTGTTGATGATTTGGTGTTTCTACTTCACATGCTTTTAATTCTGATTAGATTCTCTTTTTATTAAGCTTGTGATAGTAGATACAGGTTGTTTAGATAGCTCTGAAAATTCTTGCTTAAATAATTGTATGAAGCCTAAATCCAAAGACACAGGAACACAAGCTCATGGCAAGCTTTTTTCTACTTGTCATAACTGTGGGAAGGTTGGTCACATTAGACCAAATTGTTTTCTATTAAAAGCCCATAGATCTTGGATTAAGCAGGATGTTCGAGGAAAGTTAAAGTTGAAAAACCTTCTTCATCTAAACATGTCCCTCCACATAAGAGACATATAAAAGGTAAGGACATTGTTATTTGTAAGAATGCTAACCTTAAATCTATAGAAAATGTCAAGAAGAATTCAAACAAAAGAAGCTTGCCCACCTGTCACCACTATGGCATCACCGGTCACATGCGACTCAAATGTCCACAGCTCCAAGCTCATAAGTTGAAGGTTCAGAGGGAGCTAGCAACAAAAGATACATTAAGCACTTTACCTTCGATAGCACATCAGGCTCCATGACATCAGCGGCGACAGCAGAAGAGCAAATCAAGGTGCTTCAAGAGAAAGCCGCAAAAGCCCAATAGCAACCATGGCTATGAGGGTTGTTGACCCTGACGCAAGGTATGCTAAAGATAATAGACAACATGGACAAGACCCGCAAATCACCTCCACAGGTCAAGCAGGTATAGGTCAAGAATGATGAGACCATTCACCCCTTGAGGGGTAGTGGACTCCCAAGTAAAGGTGAAGTCACACCATGCTCAGGATTTTTGTTCCTACATCCTAGTGCATGTCAGGTATGATTGCATTGCATTGCATTGTTTATCATGTCATATCTTATTCATGCCTTGCATTCTGTTTGAGGAATCATATATTCAATCCCCAGATCTTTTGTTGTCTTAAGAAAATTTCTATAGGTATTTTATGGGGATGACAGATAAAGCACGTCACAGGTTTTTTGTCTTGGTAATTTTGAACCTCTCTCTGAGGACAGGTTTGATCTTACCACACTTGCTAGGACTAGACTTTGTTTCTTTTCCTCGTAGCATGCCTTTGTTGTTTTCCTATATTATTTTTTTTTCGACATATATATTAAAAAAGAAATGGGGGAGAAGATGTAGAATTTTATTTTATTTTTATTTTTTTCTTTTGATAGCTTTTCAAATATCATATGTATTTTTTTCCTGATATCTCAGTTCATTGTGCATTGAATAATCTTTCTTATATGTGTTTGAGAGTTGGTGCCTGATATTTGATAAGTTTTCTTGTTGCATCCTTATGCTTGATAGTTGCTTTTCTCATGTGATAAAAAATTGTGCACTATCCAAAGCTCCCCCTAAGGTACATTTTCTTTTTTACTCTCTGATTTTTAACTTCTGAAAATTCTGATGAGAGAGATTTGTTTGCTAAGATGGTCAAATTGACCAACTCGCTAGTTAAACCTAGAACCTATAAATTCTGGCATTATTTCTAGGTTGCAACACAAGCAATAATGAATAGCATTTAATTTGCTTTCTTTGCCATCCTCACAGCACTGCATTTTTTTTCTTCGTATTTTTGTCATGTTTAGTGTTTTTCTCGCCGATTTCTCCCAAGATTTTGGGATTCTATTCACATCTCTTCTTATTCCATTGTATTCTCTTTGTTTTTACCTTTGTTCTTTTAAGTTGTTATGCTTTTTAGAATAATGGAATGTTTATTGACTGGAGTATTTTTGAGATATTGTGTATGAAAATCCTAAATTGTCTATGTGTTGGGTTGATATTGATATATTTCTGCCATTTGGATTGCTATATCTGCTTATATATATATTTTTTTGCATCCAATTGACAACTGTCATAATATCACAATTGTTTTGGAACTAACTGGATCTAATCTTTCTTTCTGGTGGTATTTTTGAAAATAATTATGTTTAAATCTTTTCAGGAATATGTCAACCAGCGGCTCCCAACACAACATTCGACAGATGGATCATTTGGAAAATAGACTTGAAAAATAAAGAGTGTGCAACAAAATATTAAATGCGGAAATTAAAGGAGACAAATATTTAGTTGACGAAGTGGAAATACAATTAAGAGAAAAACCACTCTGGGACCAAACCCAGGATATCCCCTATTCAGAAGACAAAGCTAGTTACAAAGTAGTAGCACTCACATACCCTCGATGTAGTGGTCGTACCTTGAACTCTAACATGTAACCCAACATGAACGCCTCCCAACCAGGTCTCCTACCTGAAGGGGTCTTCAATGGAATCCTTTACCTTAGGGCCAACCCCTAAGATAGACTTCACAGCTGATCAAATCACACACTGGCAAAAGTTAGATAGCTAGCAGATCTTCAATATCTCCGTAAACACCCTCTCTAAGCTGTAAGAAATTCACCACGAAATTTTGTGTTGAATGCATGCCTAGAACCCCTTATTTATAGGCTTTAGAAGGCCTAAATTGAGTCAAATCCGGAGTCTGAGGCACACGCGTTCGGACGGGCAACTTTTTCCTTGTCCGAAAAGTAATTCTATAATTTTCATAGGGCTTTGCGGACGCTTCTATTTGCCGTCTAGATGATCAATTTACAGCATTTTTTCTAAGCTTTCCAATGACTCTAATTTTGTCCTAATCCAATATTTGAGTAAAAAGTTATGATCAAAATACCGCATGGTGTCCAGACGACTTGATCGAGCGTCCGGACGGTCAACTGCAACCGCCTTTCCAAAATAGCACTGAAAGCTTCCATAACAAGGCTGAGTCCGGACGGTGTTGCCCTAGCATCCGGACGGTTTCACTTTGGCTGCACATAATTACCGTAATAAGGCTTGGAGCGTCCGGACCTAAAGGCTGACGTCCGGACGGTTGAACTGGTGCACGCAACTTCCATATATGAAGCTTGATCATCCTGACCATGAAGACTACTGTCTGGACGGTTGAACTTTGTATGCACATCTTGCCTTATAGAGAACATCGTCCGGACGGGATCACACATCGTCCGGACGGTTGCAGTCGTCTTCCCATAACTGTGTCTTGAGGCAGAAACCCTAATGCTTGTCAAACACTGAATGGCATCCGGATGGTATAACCATGTCGTCCGGACGGATGCATTTGAGCGTTGGATTCTTCTCAAACTCTAAAGAGCGTCCGCACGATTTTCCATTACGTCCGAACGGATGCAATCTTGAACTGTTCGAAGCTTCTAGACACTGATGGGCGTCCGGACGGAAAGATCTCGTCGTCCGGATGGATGTTGCTGACTGATGAGCGTCCTGACGTAATACCACGTCGTCCGGATGGATGTTGCTGACTGATGAGCGTCCTGACGTAATACCACGTCGTCTGGATGGCTGACAGCGAACCGAAATGAACTTCCTTGAAAACTTCACAGAATCTTCTTGAAGAACATAGCTGAAGAGTAGACTCTGGATAAAGGAGCATCCCTGTGAAAGCAGCAACATTGCATAGAAGTGAGATTTTGTCCAACCGAATGCAGCCAACACAAAAACTAACAAGACTATTGTTGAAGTCATATGCTCAAATTCCAAAGGTCTCAAGATTTAGATGTGCTTTTTCCCCCAGCTTATGCAAAGCCTTCCGTAGCATATTTCTTCAGATCTGCACCAGTTAGAGGTTCAGTGGAGAATCTTCTCATTTATCTTACAGACCAGTTGACTAGAGGATTTTAATCTTTGGATGATCAGTTTCAGGCTTTACAGACTCAACCGACTAAAGGTTTTTGTTTATGGTACCCAGCTGTTAGTTTGTAATTGGCCACATTCTGTTGGACAAAATCACTTCGTTGTAAAGATGTTTTTTAACAGGGATTCCACTATTCAGAGTACTTCAAGAAGATTCAGCGCAGATTACAAGTCAAAAAATTTGATTCCTTATCAGCCGTCCGGACGACGTGTCATCCCATCCGGACATCCAGTTGTCCGAAGCTTCAGCCGTCTGAACGACATGTCATACCGTCCAGAGGCTCATCAGACTAAAGCATCATCCGTCCACACGACGTGGATTCCCGTTCGGACCTTCCTCTGTGTTGAGAAGCTTCGAACTGCTCCAGCTTCCATCCTTCCAGACGTTTTGGCAGCCCGTCTGAACAACTCTTAGTGTTCGACCAAGATTCATATTTTCTTTCCAAAATCAAATATGGGAAGATTGCTGCAACCGTCTGGACAACGTGGATTCCAGTCTGGATACGCTTCTCCTTAAGGCAAGTTCGAAATTCAAACTCAATCGTCCGGACGCCAGCCTACCATGGTCCGAACACGCGTATGACAGTTATGGAAATTGCGTGCAGCAGATCACCCATCCGTACGGCCATCCTTCTGGTCTGGACGCGCGAAGCCTTTATAAGGAAATTACTTGCAGCAGACGTGCGACCGTCTGGACGACAGTGCCTCACCGTCCGAACACGGCTCTCAAACAGGAAAGATTTCAGAGAAATTTTTTGAATTTTGGTCGCACAGTTGTCCATCCGGACGGCTAATGACCACCATCTGGACGGCGCCCAGCTTTATCAAGCCAGACACTAATTTAAGCCCTTAGCCTATAAATAGAGGCCTCTGTGCTTGAGAATTGCAAGAATTCGGTATTGAATTCCACTATTGCTTAGAGAGTTATTTTGTGAGGTTATTGAGCTGAATTGTTCTCTCTAAAGCCGTTGTTGTGTGTGCTATTGCTGCGCTTAAACTGAAGTCTATCTTAGAGGTTGACCCTAAGGTAAAGGATTCCATTCAAGACCCCTTCAGGTAGGAGACCTGGTTGGGAGGCGTTCGTGTTAGGCTACACGTTATAGTGCAAGGTATGACCACTGCATCACGGTTATGTGAGTGCTACTATCTTGTAACTAGTCTTGTCTTCTGAATAGTGGATATCCTGGGTTTGGCTGCCCTAGAGTAGTTTTTCTCATCTTGAGTTTCCACTTCGTTAACAAAAATTCTTGTGTTATTTATTTTTCCTCTTGTTAATTTTTGTTAACACTTTGTGCATACACTTGCCTTTATTTTAGAAGTCAATTTCATCTTTCAATTGGTATCAAAGCTTGGTACACTCTGTGAAGATTTATTTCTTGAGTCTCAAACTCTTAATTCTATTCCTTCCTTTGATGACTCGAACTATGGCTATTAGAAAGCTCACATGCGGTTCATTTTAAAATCTATAGACTGTTGGAGTATTGTTGAAACTAGTTGGACTAAGCCAGAGGATACAATGCTTGAACTAGTCCCTCAGAAAAACACATGACTTTCTAATGACAAAGTCCTCCATGCTTTATTTCAAGCACTTTCACCGTCTGAATTTGCAGAAATTTCAAACTGTGAATCTGCTCAAGAAGCGTGGCAAATTTTGGAAACAACATATAAAGGCAATAAGCTTGTAAAATCTGCCAAACTTCAAATGTTGATTTTCAAATTTGAAGAAATTAAGATGTTGGAAGAAGAGACATTTGGAGAGTTTTACTCCAAGATGAGTGACCTAAGAAACTCCATGGTGAGTCTTGGGAAGCTTGTCTCGGATGTAAGACTCATCCGAAAGATTCTAAGATCTTTGCTTGAGCGTTTCAGCATCAAGGTGACCACCATTGAAGAAAGCAAAGATCTAAAAGAAATGAAGATTGAAGAGTTGGTGGGATCTTTTCAAACTTATGAGTTGTCTCTGCCCCCAGTCAAGAAGCTAAAGACCATTGCCCTAAAAGCTTCTAAGAAATGGGTTAAAGCCTCATCTGAAGAGGACTCTGAGGAGGAAGAAAAAGTTGTGGCCATGTTGGCCAAAAATTTCAGAAGACTTATGAGAGATGACCGATTCAAGAAGAAGTTTTCTGAAAAGGTGAAGAAAGCTCCAAGAGAAGCTGAACCTGAGGAAGAAGAAAATAAGGATCCCAGAGGGCCTAGATGTTATGAATGCTCAGGTTTTGGGCATATCCGAGCCGATTGCAGAAATCTTAAGAAGGGCAAGGGGAAAGCTTACAATGTGACTCTTAACGATGAGTCAGAAGAAGAAGCTCCACAGTCCGAGAAATTTCTGGCCTTTGTTGCTCCACTAGTTGAGGAGGAAGACTCTTATTACTCGGAGCATAGTGATATTGGGGAAGAGCTCAAGGAGGCTTACAAGACACTCTACATAGAGTATGAGAAGCTGCAGGAAGGTCGTAAGCAACACCTTTATGATCTGAACAGTTTGCAGACTGAGAGGAGTTCATTGCTGCTCAGAATACAAGAACTCGAGGAAAAACTACTAAAGACGCAGCTCTAGTTAGAGAGAGTCACTGATGAGAAGCTGACTCGTATACTGTCTATCCAGAAGAGCCCAACTGACAAGATCGGTCTCGGGTATGTAGCTCCCTCTTCTGATGCTCCCTCTACTTTAGATACTGTATTTGTGAAACCTGCAGTCCCAGAGCCTCCTCCCACTGCTGAAGATAAAGGGAAGGATAAGATCACTGATGATGTTCCAGGCACTCAAAAGCCTCATTCCATTAGAAGATCTCCCATATGCCATCACTGTGGTCTAAGTGGGCATGTTCATCCTCAGTGCTCCCTCTTGAAAGCTCAGAAGGCTAAGGCCAAGAAATAAGTGCCCCGACAAGCTAATCATGGCACCAGACTTGCGGCCCAGTATCAGACTCCATGGTATCAGGCACCTTACCAAGCACCATGGAGGCGAGCACCAAGGTTTCAAGCTCCTCAATATCAAGCTCCTTGGTCTCATGCACCTTTGCACTAAGCATCTCAGCATCAGCGGCCTCAACAACGATTTGTACCAGCCAATCATAGTGGCACCTCAAAGACCAAATCCAAGTAGTTTAGAAGGCCTCAGAAGGTGGAAGAAGATCAATACCTCAGTGAGCCACCTATCTAGATGCAGAGCATGATGGAATGGATGGGTCAGCAAATGAAGTCTTGCCAGTAACCACACACAAGAAGGCATGCTTGGGTCAAGAACAACAGTCACCCCATGAGGGGGAACATATGCACCTAGCAGGTACATGTGTTCATGCCTAGGATTTAGTTCCTAATCCTAAGGCATCAGGTTTGATTGCTCATCTTACTTGCTATATTTTGTATGCAATCTAGGAACCAGTTGTGTTTTGCCCCCTATTTCTTTTGAGAGAACTCTGTAGGTACTTGTTAGGGAAGACAGAAAAAGCAGGTCGAGCGACTTATTTTCCGTATTGACATTATCACAGGTTTGATCTTGTCTTGCATATGATATTATTTCTATATTGCATGTGTTTTTTTTTAATAATAATAATAAAAAAATTGGGGAGAATTTGCAGGATCTTTTTCTTTTCTTGGCATATCAGATATTGCATGTATTTTCACCTGATATCTCAATTCTTTGAGTATTAATTTACTTTGCTTAGATATAATTGAGAGTTTATGACTATAATTTGCCAAGTGTTTTCCTGTATATGCAGTAGTAGGATAGCCTCTTTACTCATGCGATGAAAAATGTGTACTATCGACGACTCTAGGTTTTCCTCTGACTTTTTGTTTCTCGATTTTTTTAATAAGACAAGAGGTCTTTGATAAGATGGCCAAATTGACCACATGCTAGTTGAACCTAGAATCAAAAATCTCTAGCATTCTCTCTAGGCTGCAGCACCATGTTGTGTGTTTTAAATAGTACTCGCAAGCGCACGAATCGTTTGCAATATAGTGTGTGCAAGTGCGAGGTCGAATCCACAAGGAAATGGTCAAATATTGGTGTCTTGCTTAATCAACCTCATTTTAACCTAGTTCCAAAGACTAATGGAAAGAGATATAATGAAATATGTAAATTAAAAGGAACTAAGGTTAAGGAATCCACCAAACCAAATCCTACAACTCACACTCTTGGTTTCCACTTGAACACCCAAAGAACATTAAGCTTAGGGTGTTATTCAAGTTTCTAAACCATAAACCCAAGAACCATTAAATGAATCCAACTCATTGACAAATCACAAAGAGTACCGATTGAAATCAAAACATCCAATGTATCATTCAATCACAATGGATATCATCATTCAAACCGATAAAACAATGTATTAGTCGGTCGAAACACATAAAATGTCCTCTATCCACCACTAACCACATTCATTACAAAAGATAAAGCTTTAAATGAATGGAACTTGAACAACTAACATGATATATCATTAAATGTGCAAGTGGTACATCAAGATTGTGAGTGTCATCAATGGAAAGGTTTCATCCTCAACCCTAGTTGAGGTTACTAGCCTTCCATGACTAAGAACACCACAAGAAAATGATGAACAACCATGGAAATGAAAGAAAAGCTCTACAAAGAGAAAGTATCTGAAAATAAACTACTGAATTACACTACAAGAAGCACAAAATTAAACCTATCTACAGAGTTTCTGCTCTATTCTCTCCTCTCCTACTCTCTCTACTACTCTCCAACAAGGTGGCATGGCTATGGCTTTTACAGAAGAGAGCTAGGGCAAGAAATGACTTCTCTACCCTCCTCTAGGGTTCCTCTGCTGCTAGAGACAACCACAAACACGAAACCAGCGTGTTCTGCAGCAAAAATCAGAGGGAGGACTACTTTTTGGCTTCTGATTGGGCGTTCTGGCGCGCTCTGCAAAAGCAGTTTCTGGGAAATTTCGATCGATCGACTTTTATTTCGATCGATCGACTTCGGGAAAAGTTTCAATCGATCGAATTTTAAGTTCGATCGATCGACTTTTTTAGGATCTCCGAATTTCCAGTCATTTCCTTATGAAATTTGCCATTCCTCTCTTATTGTCCTACAGAAACAGAAAACACAAAAACTAACCAAAACATTAGAAAATAACAAGGCTAAAGGTCTAACTAGTGCAAATCAAGGGGTCCAAATACACAATATTTGGCACTCATCAAATACCCTCAAACTTACATTTTGCTAGTCCCTTAGCAAAAACAAAATGGAAAACAAAATCAAAGCATGAAACATAAATCCTCTTTCGTGGGAGAAACGATTGCATTTAGCATATGCAACAAGCCTTTTAAACCCCTAGGACTCCCTAGTGGACGATTGAAGTCTCGTGAGGGTTTGCCAGAAATGGTACCCACAAACATTGAAATGCCGTATTATCAATTGAGCGAAAATCATCATTCAAACACATGGTTCACACGTCATGAGCATGTTTAACAAAATGAATATCACATTATCATATTATCAAAAATCGATCAACTCATAGATGGAAAATTGAGACAACACATGTTCAAAAGTGTAAGGTGTGAATAACATAGAGTCATGGGGTTTTGATTTTCCTCAAAGCACATATATCCAGAAATTCGCAGGACTTCCGTCAAATAACCAAGGCTTATCTCACATTCATTATTATTTACTATTATTTGTGTCGGCTGTGCAATGTTTGACTCCTTTAAGCTTTCTAATTGACCCATGTAGCGAGTGTTGGGCCAGTGACTCCCAAACCAGATGGTTTTAGGGCACTAGATGTAAAAACATCCCTAAGGGCTTAATTACTCAAGTCAAAAAGGCTACGAAGTAAAACTAGCCAAACAATCATCCAAACTGAAATTCTCATCTTTTTATGCGAACACCCAATGCTTAATGAGGCAAGGGGCCCGGTTACTCAATGAAAAGTCAAATTGGTGATATTATTCATCAACAAGTCATCCTACAAATCTCAAGACACATAAATTTTAATTCAAATCTCATACCCCACAGAAACAAATGCTAATGTGCTTGTGATGAACAGTTTAAACATGTCAAGTCTCTCTAATCCAAAGATGAGTAAAAAGATCTCAGATTTTAATGATATGCAAAATTCAACATTTTAAACAAACCAATGAGATGCAAATCATAGTAAGATGTAACCATGCTCAACTAACAATAAAGAATTTTTTTTTTAATGAATATTAACAAGGCAACAAAGCAAGAATGAAATGAAAACAGACAGAAATGTCTACCCCACCCCCAAACTAAAAGAACACATTGTCCCCAATGTGGCTAGAGATACAATACCGAAGGGTGATGCAAGTTGGGCACACTGTAAGAGAAGCACTCCCCCAAACTTGAACGGCAGACACTGTCCTGAAAATCACAATTAAAACACAAGAAAATCAAATGATAGGAAAAAATGACGAGGGTTGCCTCCCACAAGCGCTAAGTTTTCAGTCTTCAGCCAGACTTTCCATCCTGAAGACAATCATTCCGAGTAACTCGGGTCCTCTAAAAGGGTCGTCTCAACCTCCGAGCTCTGTAACTCCAAAAATGGCTTCAGTCGTTGCCCGTTCACCTTGAACGTGCTGCCATTTTTTGGATCCTCAATCTCAATAGCCCCATAAGAGAACACTGATCGAACTATGAAAGGGCCTGTCCATCGAGATCGGAGCTTCCCTGGGAAAAGATGCAGACGTGAATTGTAAAGAAGGACTTTCTGACCGGGCTCAAAAGATCGTCTCAATATGTTTTGGTCGTGAGCCTTCTTCATCCGTGCTTTGTACATCCTAGCACAGTCAGAGGCATCGTTCCTCAGCTCTTCCAATTCATTGAGTTGGAGCTTCCTTTGTGAGCCAGCCTTTGTGAGATCGAAATTCAGCTGCTTAATGGCCCAGTAGGCTCTGTGCTCCAACTCCACAGGCAGATGGCATCCTTTCCCGTACACGATACGGTAAGGTGACATGCCAATCGGTGTCTTGAACGCTGTCCGGTATGCCCATAATGCATCGTTCAACCGGAGAGACCAATCTTTCCTTGACGGGTTCACCGTCTTCTCTAAAATCCTCTTGATCTCTCTGTTTGAAACCTCCAATTGTCCACTCGTCTGAGGGTGATAGGGAGTGGCAACCTTGTGCGTGATGCAATATTTCTTCATCAGCTGCTCGAAGACCCGGTTGCAGAAGTGCTTTCCACCATCACTAATAATTGCTCGAGGAGTACCAAAACGAGCAAATATAGTGTCCTTTAAAAACTGGACCACAACTCTGTGGTTGTTGGTTTTATAGGCACCTGCCTCTATCCATTTGGACACGTAGTCCACAGCAACCAAAATGTACAGATAGCCGAAGGAGTTTGGGAAAGGTCCCATGAAATCAATGCCCCATACATCAAAAATCTCAACAATAAGAATCGGGTTGAGGGGCATCATATTTCGACGTGAAATACTCCCTAGCTTCTGACAGCGCTCGCATGAAACACAATAAGTGTGAGCGTCTTGAAAGATGGTAGGCCAGTAAAATCCGCACTGCAAAATCTTTGCAGCGGTCTTCTTCGCACTGAAGTGGCCTCCACAGGCATGATCATGACAGAAGGAGATGACACTGGATTGGTCAGGCTCGGGAATGCATCTCCTAATGATCTGATCAGGACAATACTTGAACAAGTAAGGATCGTCCCAGAAAAAATTCTTCACCATGGACATAAATTTGGACTTATCTTGCCGTCCCCAATGCAAAGGTATTTGACCGGTGACAAGATAGTTCACTATGTCAGCAAACCATGGTGAGTGAGCATGAGCAATATGCATCAACTGCTCATCGGGGAAGGTCTCAGAAATGGGGGCGGCCTCTTCCGTGAAGTCCATGGTAATCCTCGAGAGATGATCAGCCACCACGTTTTCGGAACCCTTCTTGTCCCGAATCTCAATGTCGAACTCTTGTAAGAGCAAAATCCACCGGATGAGGCGAGATTTAGCATCCTTTTTGCAAAATCCACCGCGTGATCCGAGTAGATGATGACTTTCGATCCTAGAAGGTAGGATCGAAACTTATCCAGAGCAAACACGACTGCCAGCAGTTCCTTCTCGGTGGTCGAATAATTCAGCTGGGCGTCGTTCAGAGTCTGACTTACATAGTAAATGAAGTGGGGAAGTTTGTCAATGCGCTGCCCCAACACAGCTCCAACGGCGTAATCGGACGTGTCACACATGATCTCGAAAGGTGCACTCCAGCTCGGGGGCCGGATGATGGGTGTGGACGTCAGAATTGCCTTCAAGGCCCCAAATGCCTTCTTGCAGTCTTCATCAAAAATGAAAGGGGCCTCCTTCACCAACAGTTTGCACAAGGGCCGGGCGATCTTGCTGAAGTCCTGGATGAATCGCCGATAGAATCCTGCATGGCCCAGAAAAGAGAGAACCTCTTTCACCCTCTGTGGGGGAGGAAGGTTGGATATCAGATCTACCTTCGCCTTGTCGACTTCAATCCCCCGACGAGAGATGACGTGCCCGAGCACGATTCCTTGTTGTACCATAAAATGGCACTTCTCCCAATTGAGCACTAGGTTCTTCTCTTTACACCTCTCCAAAACCAACGTGAGGTGGTGCAAACACTCCTCAAAAGATGACCCAAAAACCGAAAAGTCATCCATAAACACCTCCAGGAAACGCTCTACCATATCAGAAAGATGCTGATCATGCACCGCTGAAAAGTAGCTGGTGCATTGCATAAGCCAAAGGGCATGCGTCGGTAGGCGAACGTTCCGAACGGACAAGTGAAGGTTGTCTTCTCTTGGTCTTCAGGGTCCACAGGGACCTGGTTATATCCAGAATAACCATCCAAAAAGCAATAATACTCGTGCCCGGCCAACCGCTCCACCATTTGATCAATGAACGGAAGAGGAAAGTGATCTTTTCTGGTGGCGGTGTTCAACTTGCGGTAGTCAATGCAGACTCTCCATCCAGACTGTACTCGAGTTGGAACCAACTCGCCTTCCTTATTCTGCACGACTGTAACTCTAGCTCGCTTGGGCACGACATGAATGGGGCTCACCCATTTGCTGTCAGAGATGGGGTAGATGATGCCAGCATTTAACAACTTGATGACTTCTCCTCTGACGACTTCTTGCATGGTCGGGTTGAGCCTTCTCTGTGGCTCCCTCGATGGTTTGGTGTCTTCTTCCAAGTGTATCCTATGCATCACCACCGAGGGGCTGATTCCCTTAATGTCTTCAATGGTCCAGCCTATAGCTTCCTTATGCTTCCTCAAGAAACTAACAACCTCTCCTCCTGAGCGGTGTGAAGATCTGAAGCTATGATTACAGGCAAAGTCTCTGCTGGACCGAGGAACTTATACTTGAGATTGTCCGGTAGGGGCTTAAGTTCCTTCTTTGAAGGCTCAGGTACTGCCGCCTCCTATTCCTTCTTGCTCTCCAGAGGAGCAAACTCCAAAACAGCATTTGCTTGCTCAAGCAGCACATCCAAGTCCAGATCCTCTCCAAATTGAGCAAGGCATGCTTCTAGGGGGTCTTGTATGCTTGATTCTTCAATGCTTTCCTCCAGGATTTCCTCTATCAACCAGACATTGTTGTTCTCATCATACTCCCTCGACTGTTTCCAGATGGTAAAAATGTTCAGCTCTACCGTCATGTTGCCGAATGAGATCTTCATGACACCCGTCCTACAGTTGATCAGGGCGTTAGCCGTGGCTAAAAATGGTCGCCCTAGGATTACCGGTATCTGAACTCCAACGTTCTGTACCGGCTCGGTGTCAAGCACTATGAAGTCCACGGGAAGTAAAACTTATCCACCTTAATCAAAACATCCTCCACTATTCCCCGTGGTATCTTCACTGACCGATCAGCCAATTGCAATGTCATGGAGGTGGGCTTCAATTCTCCTAATCCTAATTACAGGTAAACTGAATAGGGTAGGAGATTTACACTGGCTCCAAGGTCAACCAGGGCCTTCTCAATGTGGCTGACTCCTATTGTGAAAGAGATGGTAGGACATCCAGGGTCCTTGTACTTGATGGGTAGCCTGTATTGGAGGATTGAGCTGACTTGCTCGGTCAAACAGACTTTTCTCGGGACATTGTTCCTTCGCTTGACGGTGATTAAGTCCTTCAAGAACTTGGCGTAAGACGGCACTTGCTGGATGGCATCCAAGAACGGAATATTGATCTGCACTTGTTTGAATACCTCCCGAATGTCCTCGAATGTTCCTCCTTTCTTGGGCGTGAGAAGTCTATCAGGGTATGGCGCCCTAGGTATAAACGGCCTAGGAGGAGGAGTCTCTATGGTCGGAGCTAATGTAGATGGCTCGGCATCTCTCTTCTCGACGCTCCTACTTCCTTGTTCTCCTTGTACAACAGGGTTCTCCTCTAGGTGAACCACTTGGTTGTCCACTTGCTTCCCTGATCTAAGGGTGACAACGGCTTGCACATGCTCCTGCCCATGTACCGCATTTGATGATCCTCCCTCATGAAACTGCAACTTCGGATTCGGCACAGGCTGACTAGGGAGCTTTCCCTTCTCTCTCTCCCCCAGGTGACTAGCAATTTGCCCGATCTGGGTCTCCATCTTGGCAATAGCTTGAGTGTTCACCATGGTAGCATTCTTCACGTCATTGATGGATTGGCCGGTAATCTGGATGAACGCCTTAAGAGTGTCTTCCAACGAAGATTGTGAAGAGGAGGCAGGGGCTTGAGTAGGGGTTTGGTATGATGGTGCTGGTTGGGATAGACGGCTTTGATGGTGAACCGGCTGATGAAATCCAGGGGGGTATTGAGTATGGGATTGGTGAGGAACTCCCCCTTGAGCCATAGGCTGGTTCTGCTTCCAAGAAAAGTTAGGGTGGTTCCGCCACCCTGGATTGTATGATTCGGAGAAAGGTCCACTGGCTTGCTTTCGATAATCGTTGAAAGCATTCACTTGCTCCATTGGTGATTCGACAAAAGCTGGCAATGACGGGCAAGTCTGTGCTAAGTGCAAAGGACTAGCACAGATGGAACAGCAGTCAACATGGAATGGGTTGGCAGCATTCATGGATTTGCTAACAACTAGGGCTTCGACCTTTTTGGTAAGGGCATCTATCTTCATTTTTAATTCTACATCCTCCTTAACCTCATAGATGCCTCCCTTCTTCTGAATGCGAGCAGCTTTATCTCGACAGCTAGAAAAATCCCACTGTTGGGAATTGTCGAATAACTGATCTAAGGTCCTATACGCCTTCTCTCCCGTCAAACTCAGAAATGCGCCTCCGTTCATCGACTCGATCATGATACGATTGGATTGAGTTAATCCTTGATAGAAAAATTGCACCAGTCTCCATTTCTCGTATTCATGTGGAGGGCACTTAATCAGCATATCTTGAAATCTCTCCCAACTCTCGGAAAATTTCTCATCTTCTTCTTGAGTAAATGAGCTTATCTCCTTCCTACACTCATTGACTTTGGACATGGGGAAGAATTTGATGTAGAACTTGTTGAGCAAGTTCTCCCAAGAAGTGATGGAACCAGGCATGTTTGAATCCAACCATGCTTTGGCCCTATCATGGAGTGAGAAAGGAAATAGCCTAAGATGCACAGACTCTTCAGAAAAATTTTGAAATTTGAAGGTGGCACAGATGTCCTTGAATTTCTTCACATGGCTATAAGGATTTTCGAGGTCTAAGCCATGGAATGCGGGTAGGAGTTGGATGACATGGGGCTTGAGGTCAAAATGAGTGGCATTGGTTGGGGGTAACACGATACATGAAGGAGAATTTGTTGCAACGGGTGCAAACAAATCCCTAAGTGTCCTAGTATGATCCACGTTTTCTCCCCGATTCCTCTCATTTTCATTTGCATGCATGTTATCTCCCATCTCAACAGAATTTCTAATATTTCTCCTAAGAGTTCTTTCAATTTCGGGATCTAACGATGTCAAGTCTAAGTTCAATGATCTTCTACCAAGCATACACCAAGCATACACAATTGTTTAACCAAAAGACAAATAAACAAAAATAAAGAAAACAATTTACTAATAGGGAACAAAGTTCTCCAAAGTACAATCTAGGCTAATTCCCAGGTAGGTGAGGGGGGTCACAATGGACACACTTAAATCCCAAGACCAATCCTTGCCAGAATTCACCTTGTCATTGCCTTTAGATTGCTAAGTAAACCCTTACTAGCAAAATATTTTCTCTTTTTTTTTTTTTTTTTTTTTTTTTTTTTTATCAAAGAAAAATAACACAACTAAGATAAAATGTAAAGACTAACACAAATGCATACAATTTACACAAAGATAGCAGCAAAAGTAAAAATAAGAATACTTACAAGTTGGGACCAAAAAGAATTTTGGTAAAAATTTTCTGCTACTGATCTTATCCAGGAGCTGCCTTCTGAGTTGAGGTCGATCGATCGAATGCAATGGTCGATCGATCGAATGTAATGGTCGATCGATCGAACTTTTTATTCGATCGATCGAATGTTCGAAATTTGTAGGGCCAGGAACAGAAACAAAAATAGAATAGAAAATTTTCTCTTTTTTTTTTTTTTTTTAAGAACAAAATAAAACAAATTGAGGATAATATAAAACACAAACTAAACAGAATTTGAACTAAGTTATAATGAACTAAAAGGAAATTAAACAAACAGCAAAATACTATTAAACAGAAACAAATTATGAACAAAAAAAAATGAACAAAATGGACTAAAAGAAGTACTGGAATAGAGATACTTTACCTAGTTTCGAGCTGCTGCTGTGCAGAAAGTAGATCGATCGAAGTATATTTCGATCGATCGAAAGTCGATCGATCGAATTTATTTTCGATCGATCGATTCTTTAGGGCACCCAGTAAGTTGCAGAAGCTGCAGAACAGATCCTGGAAAAACAAAGAAAAGACTTAGAATGCATAACAGAAGCTAAACAACAGTAAAAATGAAACAAAAATCTATCTAACTAGTAGAAAAACAAAATCAATCAAACAAAAACCAATTTTTGAACCGATTTCCCCGGCAACGGCGCCAAAAACTTGTTCAGTGTTTTAAATAGTACTCGCAAGCGCACGAATCGTTTGCAATATAGTGTGTGCAAGTGCGAGGTCGAATCCACAGGGAAATGGTCAAATATTGGTATCTTGCTTAATCAACCTCATTTTAACCTAGTTCCAAAGGTTTGAGAAATGATTGAACAACAAAAGACTAATGGAAAGAGATATAATGAAATATGTAAATTAAAAGGAACTAAGGTTAAGGAATCCACCAAACCAAATCCTACAACTCACACTCTTGGTTTCCACTTGAACACCCAAAGAACATTAATCTTAGGGTGTTATTCAAGTTTCTAAACCATAAACCCAAGAACCATTAAATGAATCCAACTCATTGACAAATCACAAAGAGTACCGATTGAAATCAAAACATCCAATGTATCATTCAATCACAATGGATATCATCATTCAAACTGATAAAACAATGTATTAGTCGGTTGAAACACATAAAATGTCCTCTATCCACCACTAACCACATTCATTGCAAAAGATAAAGCTTTAAATGAATGGAACTTGAACAACTAACATGATATATCATTAAATGTGCAAGTGGTACAACAAGATTGTGAGTGTCATCAATGGATAGGTTTCATCCTCAACCCTAGTTGAGGTTACTAGCCTTCCATGACTAAGAACACCACAAGAAAATGATGAACAATCATGGAAATGAAAGAAAAGCTCTACAAAGAGAAAGTATCTGAAAATAAACTACTGAATTACACTACAAGAAGCACGAAATTAAACCTATCTACAGAGTTTCTGCTCTATTCTCTCCTCTCCTACTCTCTCTACTACTCTCCAACAAGGTGGCATGGCTATGGCTTTTATAGAAGAGAGCTAGGGCAAGAAATGACTTCTCTACCCTCCTCTAGGGTTCCTCTGCTGCTAGAGACAACCACAAACACGAAACCAGCGTGTTCTACAGCGAAAATCAGAGGGAGGACTGCTTTTTGGCTTCTGATTGGGCGTTCTGGCGCGCTCTGTAAAAGCAGTTTCTGGGAAATTTTGATCGATCGACTTCGGGCAAAGTTTCGATCGATCGAATTTTAAGTTCGATCGATCGACTTTTTCAGGATCTCCGAATTTCTAGTCATTTCCTTATGAAATTTGCCATTCCTCTCTTATTGTCCTACAGAAACAGAAAACACAAAAACTAACCAAAACATTAGAAAATAACAACGCTAAAGGTCTAACTAGTGCAAATCAAGGGGTCCAAATACACAATATTTGGCACTCATCACACCATAAGAATCAAGCAATAAAACTTATGAATTCTACGCTGTAATTGTATATTCACTACTTATGTGCTGAATTTGCAATATGCCTTGCCCTCTACATGCAAGTAAAAAATTTACCTTGTCCTTCATGGTACAAGTTAAACAATTGTGTGCTGCATCTTTGGGGGAGTGTATCATATGAGGGTGACTAGGCCCTAGTAAGGTATAAGGTTTGACTTTTGACTTATCTTTCACTGATTTGCTCTCTTGTCTAGAAAATCTGATTGCTATTTTTGTCATATCATTGAAAGTCATACCTTGTGGGTTAAGTCTCCACACACACACGCATTGCATGAGTTGAGTCGTCTATTTAAATTTTCTATGTCCAAGAAAATATTTGTGCTGATTGAACACTCAACTCTCTTTTATATCTTTGCTTAGTTTTGTGATGCTCCTTGACTGTGGTATCAATGGATTATACATGCGTGTTCAGAAACTGACTTGAGAAAAATTAAATTCTGCAATTTTTTCTTCAGTTTTTTGTTTTTCAGTATTAAGTGTCTGGACGGTCTCTCCTGGCGTTTGGACGGGAGTAGCTCAGTCGGGCAGACAGTTCTGTTCACGTCCGGACGTGTGCGGCACCAACGACCTAACGGTAAGATTACTCGTCCGCACGTGCACGACCTGTCTGCTTATTTCTAAGGTAGCGCACATCCAGACGGCGTCAATCCCACAGGCTCTATATATACCTGGTTGCCGCACTTTCTCCCTACCTCACCAAAAAGTCTTCTTTTGGCCTCTAGTGAGTAATTTCTTGCAAGCTTTTGGCATTATCTTGCCCTTTCTTGTCTTTTTGTGCATTACTCTCACATTCAAGGTATTTTTCTAGTCTTTTTCTTTTCGGTTTATTTTTAACTGTTAGAATATTGATTTTTTTTGGAATGTTATTGAAATTATGAGATCCATATGTGTGATATCTGCTATGTTGAGACAATTTGTGGTAGTATTTTTGGGGACTCCAGTGTGATATTTCCTGTCTGTACTTTTACAACAGTCCTTTTTACTGCCGATATAATGCTTAAATTTTTGTGACCTAACAAGAATATTTTTGGATTATTTGTCTTGGCAAATCTTGTTGGTCTCTTTTGCAGAATCATGTCTGCAGGTAGTCCACAGCACAGAGTTCACCAGAGGACAGAGGGAGATAGGGCAGCTATCAGAATCAAAATCATGGACCGCCCAGTCATTGTCGAGCGAAATGTAGTCCGCTCAGACATTATGGTGGCACCTCTGGATGGTATCCATGACATTATTCAGACATATCATTGGGATATCTGCACAGCTGCGCCTGTGTTGTGTACACCAAGCTAGTGAGACTTTTCTATGCCAACCTAGAGGTGGTGCAGGACGATAACCGCGGGTTGGTGCTTCAGCCCACTGTTCTTGGGCATATTATCACTGTTGATCCCTAGATCATCAGCCAGGTCATCGGAGTACTTGTCCTCGAGATGCCCGGCAGCCCCTACAATGAGGTAGTACTTCCTTCTTCTATAGAAGATCTCCGAGAGTTTTTCCACGCAGTTCCACAGGGAGAGGAGCGCGCCACTACCATCAAGATCGGTGCACTTTCTGCTCCTCATCGCATGTTAGCCAAGATCGTTCAGCACAACCTATGGCCAGTCATCAGGTGCAGTGACCTGATTTTGAAGGGGGTCCAGTTTGTCTATGCCATTCATCTTCGCTTGCCCTTCTGTCTGTTAAAGCGTATTTTGGGCGTCATTTTGGAGGCCCGTGATGAGAGCAATACCGGTCTTCCTTTTAGCTGCCTACTCACCCAGATCATACTACAGTCAGGCATCAGTATTGCTGGAGAGCCAAAGATGAAGATTCAGGATCCACTCAGCAAGCAGACGCTGATGAAGTCCAATGCTCAGCTGCAGAGAGATGATCCGGATGACGATATGCCCCAGCCTCCTCCTATTCCTGTCGGCATCCCGAGTGTGGCCTCCTTTTCCCAGACTACACCGCCACCTCACCTGGAAGTCAGCTATTCTCATATTATGGAGGCTCTGTTAGCTATCTAGGGAGGCATGAGTTCCACGCAGCTGTCCATGTAATCCATGCAGCAGTCCATCTCTACCATACAGCATGAGGTTCACTCCATCAACCTCCGGGTAGAGCAGAATCAGCTGGACCTCTAGGAATGCCTCAAGTTCCACCACCCATCCAACAGTGATGACGAGGACGATGCACCGATGGCCGAGGGTGCTTGAATTTTCTTTTTGTTTTGTAGCTATTCTTTTTCAGTTTTTGAGATATTTATGTTATTTTTTGATACGCTTGTTACACTCCTGGATTATATTACTCTGTTTACCCTATTCCTTCTGAGACCGTTAGGGGGAGTAATTTTTGGTGTGGTTATTTTCTATTACTCAGTTTTACCCTTTGTCCTTTTGAGACAAAAAGGGGTAGTAATTTTTATTTTTGGAACGGGATTGTATTTTTAACCGGTCAAGTGATTTTTGTCCCAGAATGTCCAAAGGAGGAATTTGTTAGTTTGTAATTGGCCACATTCTGTTGGACAAAATCACTTCGTTGTAAAGATGCTTTTAACAGGGATTCCACTATTTAGAGTACTTTAAGAAGATTCTACGCAGATTACAAGTCAGAAAATTTGATTCCCTGTCAGCCGTCCGAACGACGTGTCATACCGTCCAGACGCTCATCAGACTAAAGCATCATCCGTCCAGACGACGTGGATTCTTGTTCGAACCTTCCTCTATGTCGAGAAGCTTCGAACTGCTCCAGCTTGCATCCGTCCGGACATTTCAGCAGCCCGTCCAGACGACTCTCAATGTTCGACCAAGCTTCAGATTTTCTTTCAAAAATCAAATATGGGAAGATTGCAGCAACCGTCTAGGCAACGTAGATTCCCGTCCGGACGCGCTACTCCTTAAGGCAAGTTCGCAATTCAAACTCAACAATCCAGACGCCAGCCTACCATAGTCCGAACGCGCGTATGACAAATATGGAAATTGCGTGAAGCATAATGTGTGTTTTAATGAGTACTCGCAAGCGCACGAATCGTTTGCAATATAGTGTGTGCAAGTGCGAGGTCGAATCCACAGGGAAATGGTCAAATATTGGTGTCTTGTTTATTCAACTTCATTTTAACCTAGTTCCAAAGGTTTGAGGATTGATTCAAGAGTAAAAGACTAAACAAAAGAGATGAAATGAAATATGCAAATTAAAAGGAACTAACGCTAAGGAATCCACCAAACCAAATCCAACAACTCACACTTCTTGGTTTCTACTTGAACACCCAAAGAACATTAAGCTTAGGGTGTCATTCAAGTTTCTCAACCACATACTTTAGAACCATTAAATGAATCCAACTCAAAGATAAATCACAAAGAGTACCCATTTTAAATCAAATCATCCAATGTATCCATTCAATGAATAAATCACAATGGATATCATCATTCAAACAGATAAAACAATGTATCCATCGGTTGAAACACATTAAATGTCCTATATCTACCAACAACCACATTCATTGCAAAAGATAAAGCATTGGAATGAATGGAACTTGAATAACAAATATGATATATCATCAAATGTGCAAGTATTATAACAAGAGTGTGAGTGTCATCAATGGAAAGGTTTCATCCTCAACCTTAGTTGAGGTTACTAGCCTTCCATGACTAAGAACACCACAAGAAAATGAAGAACAACCATGGAAATAAAAGGAAACCTTTACAAAAAGAAAGTGTCTAAAAAAAAAAGCTACTGGAATACACTACAAAATGCACGAAATTAAACCTAGCTACTGTTCTCTGAACTCTCCCAACAAGGAGGTATGGCTATGGCTTTTATAGAAGGAAATTAGGGCTAGAAACCCATGTAAAATGACTCCTCTAATCCCCTCTAGGGTTCCTCTCTTGCTAGAGACAACCAAGGTCATGCAACCAACGTGTTCTGCTGCGAAAATCAGAGGGAGAACTGCTTTTTGTCATGGAGAAGCTCCTGATTGGGTGTTCTGGAGTGCTTCTACAAAAGTAAGTTCTGGGAAATTTCGATCGATCGACTTTGGGCAAAATTCGATCGATCCAGTTCTTCAGAACTTCCGAATTTTCCAAGCAATTCCACATGAATTTTGCCATTCCTCACTTATTAACCTACAAAACATAAAAACACAAAAACTAACCAAAGCATCAGAAAATAACAAGGCTAAAGGTCTAACTTATGTAAATCATGGGGTCCAAATACATAATATTTGGCACTCATCAAATACCCCCAAACTTACATTTTGCTAGTCCCTTAGCAAAAACAAAATGTAAAACAAAATCAAAGCATGAAACATAAGTCCTCTTTCGTGGGAGAAACGATTGCATTTAGCATATGCAACAAGCCTTTTAAACCCCTAGGACTCCCTAATGGATGAGTGAAGTCTCGTGAGGGTTTGCCAGAAATGATACCCACAAAACATTGAAGTACTGAATTATCAATTGAGCAAAAATCATCATTCAAACACATGGTTCACACATCATGAGTATATTTAACAAAATGAATATCATATTATCATGTTATCAAAAATCGATCAACTCATAGATGGAAAATTTAGACAACACATGTTCAAAAGTGTAAGGTGTGAATAACATAGAATCATGGGGTTTCGATTTTCCTCAAAGCACATACATCCAAAATTCGCAGGACTTCCATCAAATAACCAAGACTTATCTCACATTTATTATTATTTATTTATTATTTTTGTGTTGGCTCTGCAATGCCTGACTCCATTAAGCTTTCTAATTGACCCATGTAACGAGTGTTGAGCCAGTGACTCCCAAACCAGTTGGTCTTAGGGCACTAGATGTAAAAACATCTTTAAAGGCTTAATTACTCAAGTCAAAAAGGCTACGAAGTCAAACTAGCCAAACAAACATTCAAGCTGAAATTCTCATCTTTTTACGTGAACACCTAATGCTTAATGAGGCAAGGGGCCTGGTTACTCAATGAGAAGTCAAACTGGTGATATTATTCTAAGCAATTTTTTTTTTTTTTGTGAATTTTTTTTTTTTTGTGAATTTTTTTTTTTTTTTTTTATATATATATATATATATATATATATAACAATAAGCCAAGGTTTCATCAACAAGTTATCCTACAAATCTCAAGACACATAATTTTTAATTCAAATCTCATACCCCACAGAAATAATGCTAATGTGCTTGTGATAAATAATTTAAACATGTCAAGTCTCTCTAATCCAAAGATGAGTCAAAAGATCTCAGATTTTAATGATATGCAAAATTCAACATGTTAAACAAACAAATGAAATGCAAACCATAGTAAGATGTAACCATGCTCAACTAACAATAAGGTATATATATTAACAAGTATTTACAAAGCAAACATAAAATGAAAACAGACAGAAATGTCTACCCCACCCCCAAACTAGAATGACACATTGTCCCCAATGTGGCTAGAGATACAATACCGAAATGGTGATGCAAGTTGGGCACACTGCAAGAGAAGCGCTCCCCCAAACTTGAACGGCAGACACTGTCCTGAATGATGGGTGTGGACGTCAGAATTTCCTTCATGGCCCAAATGCCTTCTTGCAGTCCTCGTTAAAATGAAAGGGGCCTCCTTCACCAACAGTTTGCACAAGGGCGGGGCGATCTTGCTGAAGTCCTGGATGAATCACCGATAAAATCCTGGATGGCCCAGAAAAGAGCGAACCTCTTTCATCATTCGTGGGGGCGGAAGGTTGGATATCAGATCTACCTTCGCCTTGTCTACCTCTATCCCCCGACGAGAGATGACGTGCCCGAGCACAATTCCTTGCTGTACCATAAAATAGTACTTCTCCCAATTTAGTACCAGGTTCTTCTCTTTACACCTCACCAAGACTAATGTGAGGTGGTGCAAACACTCCTCAAAAGATAACCCAAAAACCGAGAAGTCATCCATAAATACCTCCAGGAAACGTTCCACCATGTCAGAAAAGATGTTGATCATGCACCGCTGAAAAGTAGCGGGTGCATTACATAAGCCAAAGGGCATGCGTCGGTAGGCGAACGTCCCGAACGGACAAGTGAAGGTCATCTTCTCTTGGTCTTCAAGGTCCACAGGTACCTGGTTATATCCAGAATAACCATCCAAAAAACAGTAATACTCGTGCCCTGCCAAACGCTCCACCATTTGATCAATGAACGGAAGAGGAAAGTGATCTTTCCTGATGGCGGTGTTCAGCTTGCGGTAGTCGATGCAGACTCTCTATCCAGACTGTACTCGAGTTGGGACCAACTCGCGTCCCTTGTTCTGTACGACTGTTACTCCAGCTCGCTTGGGCACGACATGAATGGGGCTCACCCATTTGCTGTCAGAGAATGGGTAGATGACTCCTGCATCCAATAACTTGATTACTTCTCCTTTGACGACTTCCTGCATGGTCGGGTTGAGCCTTCTCTGTAGCTCCCTCGATGGTTTGGTGTCTTCCTCAAGATGTATCTTGTGCATAACCACTGAGGGGCTGATTCCCTTAATATCTTCTATGGTCCAGCCTATAGCCTCTATGTGCTCTCTCAAAACGTCTAGCAACTTCTCCTCCTGAGCAACATGAAGATCTGAAGCTATGATCACTGGCAGAGTGTCGGCTGGTCCTAGGAACTTTTACTTATGATTGTCCGGCAGGGGCTTAAGTTCCTTCTTCGGAGGCTCAGGTTCTGTTGCCTCCTCTTCTTCCTTGCTCTCTAGAGGAGCAAACTCTAAAACAACATTTGCTTGCTCAAGTAACGCATCCAAGTCCAGATCCTCTCCGAACTGAGCAAAGGATGCCTCCAGGGGGTCTTTGGTGCTTGATTCTTCCTCTATGATCTCCTCAATCAAGCAGGCACTTCCGATCTCATCGCATTCCCTCGGCCTCTTGCTGATGTCAAAGATGTTCAGCTCCACTATCATATTGCCGAAGGAGATCTTCATTAACCCAGTCCTACAGTTGATCAGGGCGTTAGCCGTAGCTAAGAATGGTCGCCCGAGGATCACCGCTATTTGAACTCCAACGTTCTGTACCGGCTCAGTATCTAGCACTATAAAATCCACTGGGAAATAAAACTTGTCCACCTTAATCAAAACATCCTCCACTATTCCCCCTTGGTATCTTAACTGACCAGTCAGCCAACTGTAGTGTCATGGAGGTGGGCTTCAATTCTCCTAACCCCAATTGTAGGTAAACTGAATAGGGTAGGAGATTGACACTGGCTCCAAGGTCTAGTAGTGCCTTCTCAATGTGGCTGATGCCTATTGTACAGGAAATAGTAGGACATCCGGGGTCCTTATACTTGATAGGCAGCCTACACTGGAGGATTGAGCTGACTTGCTCGGTCAAGCAAACTTTTTTCGGGACATTGGTTTTCTGCTTTACAGTTACCAAATCCTTTAAGAACTTAGCGTAAGACGGCACTTCCTGGATGGCATCCAAGAACGGGATGTTGATCTGCACTTGTTTGAACACCTCCATAATGTCCTCGAACTTTCCTCCCTTCTTTGGTGCGAGAAGTCTATCAAGGAATGGCGCCTTAGGTATGAACGACCTAGGAGGAGTCTCTATGGTCGGAGCTAATGTAGATGGCTCGGCATCTCTCTTCTCTATGCTCCTACTTCCTTGTCCTTCTTGTGCAGCAGGGTTCTCCTCAGGGTGAACCACTTGGTTGTCTACTTGTTTCCCTGACCTAAGTGTGACAACGGCTTGCACATGCTCCAACCCATGCACTGCATTTGATGAACTTCCCTCATGGAACTGCAACTTTGGATTTGGCACAGGTTGACTAGGAAGCTTTCCCTTCTCTCTCTCCCCCAGGTGACTAGCAATTTTTAAGAGTGTCTTCCAAAGAAGACTGTGAAGAAGAGGCAAGGCTTGAGTAGGGGCTTGGTATGATGGTGTTGGCTGGGATGGACGGCTTTGATGGTGAATTGGCTGATGAAATCCAGGGGGTATTGAGTATGGGATTAGTGAGGAACTCCCCCTTAAGTCATAGGCTGGTTCTGCTTCCAAGAAAAGTTAGGGTGGTTCGGAGAAAGGTCCACTGGATTGTTTCCGATAATCGTTGAAAGCGTTCACTTGCTCCATTGGTGACTCGACAAAAGCCGGCAATGATGGGCAAGTCTGTGCTAAGTGCATGGGACTAGCACAGATGGAACAACAGTCAACATGGAATGCATTGGCAGCATTCATGGATTTGCTAACAACTAGGGCTACCACCTTTTTGGTGAGGGCATCTATCTTCATTTTTAATTCTATATCCTCCTTAACCTCATAGATGCCTCCCTTCTTCTGAATGTGAGCAGCTTTATCTCGACAGCTTGAAAAATCCCACTGTTGGGAATTGTAGGATAACTGATCTAAGGTCCTATATGCTTCCTCTCCCGTCAAACTCAGAAATGCGCCTCCGTTCATCGACTCGATCATGCTACGGTTGGATTGAGTTAATCCTTGATAGAAAAATTGCACGAGTCTCCACTTCTCGTATCCATGTGGAGGGCACTTAATCAACATATCTTGAAATATCTCCCAACTCTCAGAAAAATTCTCATCTTTTTCTTGAGTAAATGAGCTTATCTTCTTCCTACACTCATTGACTTTGGACATAGGGAAGAATTTGTTGTAGAACTTGTTTAGCAAGTTCTCCCAAGAAGTGATTGAACCAAGCATGTTTGAATCCAACCATGCCTTGGCTCTATCATGGAGTGAGAAAGGAAAAAGCCTAAGATGCACAGACTCTTCAGAAAAATTTTGAAATTTGAAGGTGGCACAGATGTCTTTGAATTTCTTCACATGGCTATAAGGATTTTTGAGGTCCAAGCCATGGAATGCGGGTAGGAGTTGGATGACATGAGGCTTGAGGTCAAAGTGAGTGGCATTGGTTGGGGGTAACACTATACATGAAGGGGAATTTGTTGCAACGGGTGCAAACAAATCCCTAAGTGTCCTAGTATGATCAACGTTTTCTCCCCAATTCCTCTCATTCTCATCCGCATGCATGTTATCTCCCATCTCAACAGCATTTTTAAACCTTCTCCTAAGAGTTCTTTGAATTTCGGGATCTAAAGATGTCAAGTCTAGGTTCAAAGATCTTCTACCAAGCATACACCAAGAATACACAAATGTTTAACCAAAAGACAAACAAAAAATACAAAAAAAGAATTTGCTAATGGAGAACAAAGTTCTCCAAAGTACAATCTAGGCTAGTTCCCAGGTAGGTGAAGGGGGTCACATTGGATACATTTAAATCCCAAGACCTTTCCTTGCCAGAATTCACCTTGTCATTGCCTTTAGATAGCTAAGTAGATCCACACTAGCAAAAAATGTTTTTTTTTTTTTTTTTTTTTTTTATCGAAAGAAAAATAACACAACTAAGATAAAAAGGTAAAGACTAACAAAAATGCATACAATTTACACAAAGATAGCAGCAAAGGTAAAAATAAGAATACTTACAAATTGGGACCAAAAAGTAATTTTGGTAAAAATTTCTACTACAGATCTTATCCAGGAGCTGCCTTCTGAGTTGAGGTCGATCGATCGAAATTGTAGTAGATCAATCGAATTTTTGAAATGATGCAGGAACAGAAACAGGAACAAAAAAAGAACAGAAACTCTTTTTTTTTTGTTAGAACAAAATAAAACAAATAGAGGATAATATGAAACACAAACTAAACGGAATTTGAACTAAATTATGATGAACTAAAAGAAAATTAAACAAACAGAAAAATACTATTGAATAGTAACAAATTATGAAGAAAATGAAAAAAATGGACTAAAAGAAGTACTGGAACAGAGATACTTTCCTTGTTCCGAGCTACTGCTGTGCAGAAAGTTCGTTCGATCGAATATATTTTCGATCGATCGACTTTATATTAGGCAGATGCTAACTCGATCGATCGAATTTATTTTCGATCGATCGATTCTTCAGGGCACCCAGTAACTTGCAGAAGCTGCAGAACAGATCCGGGAAAAACAAAGAAAGAACTTAGAATGCATAACAGAAGCAAAACAACAGAAAAATGAAACAAAAATCTATCTAACTAGTAGAAAAACAAAATCTATCAAACAAAAACCAATTTTTGAACCGATTTCCCCGGCAACGGCGCCAAAAACTTGATGTGTGTTTTAATGAGTACTCGCAAGCGCACGAATCGTTTGCAATATAGTGTGTGCAAGTGCGAGGTCGAATCCACAGGGAAATGGTCAAATATTGGTGTCTTGTTTAATCAACTTCATTTTAACCTAGTTCCAAAGGTTTGAGGATTGATTCAAGAGTAAAAGACTAAACAAAAGAGATGAAATGAAATATGCAAATTAAAAGGAACTAAGGCTATGGAATCCACCAAACCAAATCCAACAACTCACACTTCTTGGTTTCTACTTGAACACCCAAAGAACATTAAGCTTAGGGTGTCATTCAAGTTTTTCAACCACATACTCTAGAATCATTAAATGAATCCAACTCAAAGATAAATCACAAAGAGTACCCATTTGAAATCAAATCATCCAATGTATCCATTCAATGAACAAATCACAATGGATATCATCATTCAAATCGATAAAATAATGTATCCATCGGTTGAAACACATTAAATGTCCTATATCTACCAACAACCACATTCATTGCAAAAGATAAAGCATTTAAATGAATGGACCTTGAATAACAAATATGATATATAATAAAATGTGCAAGTATTATATCAAGAGTGTGAGTGTCATCAATGGAAAGGTTTCATCCTCAACCTTAGTTGAGGTTACTAGCTTTCCATGACTAAGAACACCACAAGAAAATGAAGAACAACCATGGAAATAAAAGGAAAGCTTTACAAAAAGAAAGTGTCTAAAAACAAAAGCTACTGGAATACACTACAAAATGTACAAAATTAAACCTAGCTAGTGTTCTCTGAACTCTCCCAACAAGGAGGTATGGCTATGGCTTTTATAGAAGGAAATTAGGGCTAGAAACCCATGTAAAATGACTCCTCTAACCCCCTCTAGGGTTCCTCTCTTTCTAGAGACAACCAAGGTCATGCAACCAGCGTGTTCTGCTACGAAAATCAGAGGGAGAACTGTTTTTTGTCATGGAGAAGCTATTGATTGGGTGCTCTAGGGCGCTTATGCAAAAGTAAGTTCTGGGAAATTTCGATCGATCGACTTCGAGGAAAATTCGATCGATCGAGTTCTTCAGAACTTCCGAATTTTCCAAGCAATTCCACATGAATTTCGCCATTCCTCACTTATTAACCTACAAAACATAAAAACACAAAAACTAACCAAAGCATCAGAAAATAACAAGGCTAAAGGTCTAACTTATGTAAATCAAGGGGTCCAAATACACAATATTTGGCACTCATCACAGCAGATCACCCGTCCTGACGGCCATCCTCCTGGTCCTGACGCGTGAAGCCTTTATAAGGAAATTACTTGCAGCAGACGTACGACCGTCCGGACGACATTGCCTCACCGTCCGGACGCAACTCTCAAAAAGGAAAGATCTTCAGCAAAATTTTCAGAATTTTGGTCGCACAGTTTTTCGTCCGGACGGCGCCCTGCTTTATCAAACTAGATGCTCATTTGAGCCTTTAGCTTATAAATAGAGGCCCTTGTGCTTGAGAATTGCAAGAATTCGGTTTTGAATTCACTATTGCTTAGAGAGTTATTTTGTGAGGTTAATGAGCTGAATTGTTCTCTCTAAAGCCGTTCCGGTGTGTGCTGTTGCTGCGCTTAAACTGAAGTCTATCTTAGGGGTCGGCCCTAAGGTAAAGGATTCGATTGAAGACCCCTTCAAGTAGGAGACCTAGTTGGAAGGCGTTCGTGTTAGGCTACACATTAGAGTGCACGGTATGACCACTGCATCAGGGGTATGTGAGTGCTACTATCTTGTAACTAGTCTTGTCTTTTGAATAGTGGATATCCTGGGTTTGGCTGCAGTAGATTGGTTTTTCTCATCTTGAGTTTCCACTTCGTTAACAAAAATTCTTGTGTTATTTATTTTTCTGCATTGTTAATTTTTGTTAACACTTTGTGCACACACTTGCCGTTATTTTAGAAGCCAATTTCATTTTTCACCAGCTTCAAGAGTTGGAAGCCGAAGTAGCACAAATTTGGCTTAATGTTCGAATCTCTCTCTGTCACTTGCTTTTAGTGGATCAGCAGGATTTGTACATGGAGGATTTTTGTTCCTTCCTCTATCAGTTGTTTTACAAAATTCTGATTTTTTGGCCTACTCGCAGACACTTCTCTATTATCCATATTATTTTTGGATTTTAAAACTTTTCGTCTGTGGTTTAGATACTCTATTTACCCATTTTCCTATTGAGACAAAAAAGGGGGAGTATTTGTTATTTTGGACCGGAATTGTATTTTTAACCAGTTAAGTGATTTTTGTCCCAGAATGGCCAAATGGGGAGTTTGTTAGTTTTATTGGCTACATTATGTTGACAAAATCACTACTATGTAAGTGTGTTGCTGAAACAAGGACGCCGTAATTATTCAGGGTCTTCAGAATATTCAGAGATTGTTTCTTCAATATGGAAAAGACCTTAATATGACAACTATCAGTTTCACAAGCATTGAGAAGGCAATTTTCGGTTTCCAGGAAGATTCTGCACATGTCTTTGTATTTTTATCATAACTTTCTTCTCAAGTATTGGATTGAGATGATATTAGTGTCGTTGGAAAGCTAATACAAAATAATACAACTTGACCATCCGGATGGCCTAGTAAAATGTCTGAACAATATTCAGTGTTCCATAAAATTATAAACAGCTCAGTACACGCTTGGTGAAGACAACTTGCAACCGTCCAGACACTAGGGCAACACCGTCCGGACGCAGAGACTGAACTTTAATGAAGAAACGCGTGAAGTGCGTTATGGAAGTCGGTTGCTGCTTGCCGTTTGGACGCCATCCAAAGAACTCCGAATCAGTATTGTATTAAGTCTTCTAAAGCCTATAAATATTGGTCTCTAGGCTTGTATTATTTTGTGAATTCGGTACTGAATTCCTTTGTAGTCAGAGAGGGTGTTTAAGCTGATATTGTGAGATTAGCTAGCTCTCTTAGGGTGGTTTTTGTGTGATTTGATCAGCTTTAAAGTCTAGCTTAGTGAGGAGCCCTAAGCTAAAGGATTCCATTGAAGACACCTTTAGTTAGGAGGCCTGGTTAGGAGGCGTTCGTGTATAGGTATGACCACTGTATAACGGGTATGTGAGTGCGAGTGCTTTGATACTAGGCTTGTCTTCTGAATAGTAGAAATCCTGGTTTGGGTGCCCCGGAGTGGTTTTTCTCTTAGTTGAGTTTCCACGTTGTCAACAAAATATTTGTCTTCTTTAAATTCCGCATATAATATTTTGATGCACAATTGATCACACACACATGTTAATTAGGAGTCCATTATATTTTTTAGTAACGCTATAAACCATTGGTACCAAGGCAACTACAAACTATGGACACAAAGTCAGGCCTATATATCGTACGTGTTGTGTAAATTTTAATACTCGCAAGTGCACGAATCGTTTGCAATATAGTGTTATGCAAGTGCGAGGTCGAATCCACAGGGAAATGGTCAAAAGTTAGCGTTTTGCTTAATCAACCTCATTGTAACCTAGTTCCAAGAGTTTTAGGGTTAAACATGCACCAAAAATGCTAAGTTAAAGAGGAAGAAATGAAATATGTAAAAAGGGACTAAGGCCAAGGAATTCACCAAACCAAATCCAACAACTCACACTCTTGGTTTCCACTTGAACACCCAAAGAACATTAAGCTTAGGGTGTCATTCAAGTTTCTCAACAATAAACCTTAGAACCATTAAACGAATCCAACTCAAAGATAAATCACAAAGAGTACCCATTTGAAATCAAATCATCCATTGTATCCATTCAAAGAATAAATCACAATGGATATCATCTTTCAAACCGATAAAACAATGTATCCATCGGTTGAAACACATTAAATGTCCTATTTCTACCACCAACCACATTCAATGCAAAAGATAAAGCATTAAATGAATGGAACTTGAACAACATAATGATATAACATTAAATGTGCAAGTAGTACTACAAGAGTGTGAGTGTCATCAATGGAGAGGTTTCATCTTCAACCTTAGTTGAGAGTTCTAGCCACCCATGACTAAGAACACCACAAAAACTTGAAGAACAAACATGAAAATAGAAGAAAAGCTTTACAAAGACAAATGTCTAAAGAAAAGAGCTACTGAAAGAAACAACAAAATGCACGAAATTAAACCTAGCTACTGCTCTCAGAATTGCCCCTCAACATGGAGGCATGGCTATGGCTTTATAGAACAAGATTAGGGTTGGATCCCAAGCAAAAAGACACCTCTACCCTTCTCTAGGGTTCCTCTCAAGCTAGAGACAACCAAGCTCAGCAAATCAGCAAGTTCTGCTCCGAAAATCAGAAGGAGAGTTTCTTTTTCTCATGGAAAAGCCCCTGATTGGGCGTTCTAAAGCGTTTCTGCAAATGTCAGTTCTGGGTTAATTCGATCGATCGACTTCGAGCAAAATTTGATCGATCGACTTTCCGAGACTTCCGAATTTCGAAGCATTTCCACATGAAATTTTGCCATTCCTCTCTTATTGACCTACAAAACACAAAAACACAAAAACACAAAAACTAACAAAAACATCAGAAAATAGCAAGACTAAAGGTCTAACTAATGTAAATCAAAGGGTCCAAATATACAATATTTGGTACTCATCAGTACGCATGCCCGCCATCCATACATGACAATGCATAATATATTTTCAATTCAAAAATGTATTTAACATTTATAATTATAATCATTTGACAGAATTAAAAGGCTCATAACATCATTTATTCAAGGAAACCATATCCACAAACATCTTAAGTTTACGATACTGCAATCACATTCAAATATTATGCACATAACAGACTGATGGTCCTAATCTTACCCGTGAAATCCTACTCAAGCGATTCAAAACCTAACTAAGTAGCAAAAACCCTAACTAAGAATCACTATCACCATCGACCGTTTGGTACCCCGAGATAGAACGTTTGGTCCTATATGACAATGATTAAAACTTAAAATTAACTACTGAAGACCTAATCTTATCTAATAACTCAATTTTTAATTATAACAGAAGTCTTAATAAACAGCATTCACCAACAACAATAATTTTTAACAGTCCTAAATTTATACATTAGCTTAGTATCAAAGTTATTAACTATTATCTAGCATAGTTGAAAATCCATTTGCAAATCATACAAGATACAGAAACTTAAAATGTGAAGTTTTAAAAGATTCAACATGTCAATATCTATGCCTCAATTGCATGCTCGTTCGAAAAGCATTATGAAAATTAAATGACTTCTAATTCGTAGTGTGTGTGTGCACAATGTGTAACAAAATATTGTAAATGCGGAATTTAAATAACACAAATATTTTGTTAGTGAAGTGGAAACTCTATTAAGAGAAAAACCACTATGGGGCAGCCAAACCCAGGAAATCTACTATCAGAAGACAAAGCTAGTGCATAGGCAGTAACACTCACATACCCAATGCAGCGATCGTATCTAGCACTCTGAAACGTAACCCAACGTGAACACCTCCCAACCAAGTCTCCTAATTGAAAGGGTCTTCTATGGATTCTTTTTCCTTAGGGCTCCTCCCTAAAATAGACTTCAATTATGAGCACAACAACAGCACAACGACAACGGCTTTAGAGCTAGCGTATCTTCACAATTTCTCCCTTAAATGTACGCTCTAAGCTCTAAAGAATTCAATACTGAATTCTGTAAATAATAAATGCCTAGAGGCCTCTATTTATAGGCTCATCAGACCTAAAACAAGTTTGAAACAGATTTCTCTAGGCAGCGTCCGGACGGTAGCTGAAAGCGTCTAAACAGACAAATATGCAATTGGCTTTCCATAACGCGCTCCACGCGATTCCATATCGGGGCCGCATTCGAACAGTGTTGCCCTATCTTCCTGACGATCGAAGCTATCTTCCCATATCTGTGTCTAGGAAGAAAATTTGATTTCTTGTCAAACTCTGATGAACGTCTGGGCGTGTTGCCATGACGTCCTGACGGATGCAACCTTGAACTGTTTGAATCTTCTAGACACTAATGGGTGTCCGGACGCATGTCTGGGCTGTGGGGACGGAAGCTTGAGATCCGAATTCTCTGAGTTGAAATCTGCACAGAATCTTCTTTTGAGCATCTTGAACCACTTTTCTAAAATGAGGACTCTGAAATAAACGGCATCCCTGATTAGATAGCAACATTACATAATAGTGATTTTGTCAAACAAAATGCAGCTAATTACAAGCTAACAAACTCCCCCTTTGGCCATTCTGGGACAAAAGTCACTTGACCGGTTAAAAATAGATTTCCGGTCCAAAAACAAAAAAAAATACACCCCCTTTTTGTCTCAAAAGGACAAAGGGCAAAAAAGAGTATAGAAAAACAAGCTAAAAATTACTCCCCCTAAATGTCTGAGTAGGACAAGGGTAAACAGAGTAAATAAAAGCTAGAAGTATAATAGTTTACAAATATCCAAAAACTGGAAAATAGTAAAAATGTCTCAAAATAAATCAACAATACAAATAAAAACCAGTCATCTTCATCAATGGATGAATGATGATGCTTAAGACACTCCTGGATGTCAAGCTGGCACTGCTCCACTCGGAGGTTGATAAAGCGAACCTCCCGCTGCATAGAACTCATACCCCCCTGAATAGACTCCAAGGCAGCCAGAATCTGAGCAAATCATGCATCATACTTGACCCTCTTCGACTGTAGCTGTCTCTAATAGTTTCTACTCTAGATCCTAAATCTTGAGCAGCATGGAACTCTTCTAAGTCTGAAAACTGTTCAACTCATGGATGTGCTGCTTGCGAGTCTCCTTCAACTTTAAGAACTCTACATAGAGGACTTTATAGGCCACTTTGAGTTCTTCCCCATCTTCATCACTGTGCTTAGAGTAGTAGGATTAAGAATCCTTCTGAACTTCATGTGGAGCCACAAAGGCTTGAAATTTTTGATCTTGAGCAGGAGTTTCTTCTTCTTCTTCTCACTCATCACTAAGAGTCACATTGTAGTCCTTCCCTTTACCCTGCTTGAGATTCCCACAGTCAGCCTGAATATGCCCAAAGCCTGAGCATTCATAACATCTGGGACCTCTTGGGGTCTTTCTTCTTAGCTTCTTTAGGCTCAAATTCTCTAGGGGCCTTCTTCAGTCTTTTGGAGAATTTCTTGTAGAATTTGTCATTCTTCATTAGTCTCCCAAAATTCTTAGCCAGCATTGCCACTGCATCTTCTTCATTATCACACTCTTCCTTAGATAAGACTTTGGCCTTCTTCTTGGATGGCTTGAGGGCAATAGTCTTTACCTTTTTTACAAGAGGCAGGGAAAGCTCATATGTTTGAAGAAATCCCATCAACTGTTCAATCTTCGTCTCTTCTAGATTTTTGCTTTTTTCAACGGTAGTCACTTTTATTCTGAAACTCTCAGGAAAAGATCTTAGAATTTGTCATATGAGCTTTACATCTGAGACGGACTTCCCAAGACTCACCATCAAGTTTCTAAGGTCGTCCATCTTAGTGTAAAACTCCCTGAATGTTTCATCTTCAAGCATCTTAATCTCTTCAAATCTAGAAACCAACATTTGGAGCTTGGCAGATTTAACAAGTTTTGTGCCCTCATATGTTGTTTCTAAGATTTACCATGCTTCTCGAACGGCTTCACAGTTTGAAATTCTTGCGAATTCAGATGGTGAAAGAGCTTGACAAAGAGCATAGAGGGCTTTATTGTTAGCAAGTCATGCATTTTTTTTATAAACTAGCTCAAGATTTGTATCCACTGGCTTAGTCCAACAAGTTTCAACAATCTTCCAACAATCAATGGATTTTAAAAAGAAACGTATACGAGCTTTCCAATAGCCATATTTCGTGCCATCAAAGGCAGGAACAATATTAAGATTTTGAGACATAGCAAAATAGAATAGAAGTCAAAAGGATTACACTCAAGAAATAAATCCAAACAAAGTGTACCAAGCTCTGATACCAATTGAAAATTAAGTGACTTCTAATTTGCCGTGTGTGTGTGCGCACAATGTATAACAAAATATTGTAAACGGGGAATTTAAAGAAAAAAAATATTTTGTTAACGATGTGAAAACTCTATTAAGAGAAAAACCACTATGAGGCAGCCAAACCCAGGAAATCCACTATCAGAAGACAAAGCTAGTACATAGATAGTAACACTCACGTGCCCGATGCAGCGATCGTATTTACCACTCTGACACGTAACCCAACGTGAACGCTTCCCAACTAAGTCTCCTACTTGAAGGGGTCTTTTATGGATTCTTTTACCTTAGGGCTCCTCCCTAATATAGCACAAAAATAGCACTCCAGCAACGGCTTGAGAGCTAGCTTATCTTCACAATTTCTCCCTAAAATGTACTCTCTAAGTTCTAAAGAATTCAATACCGAATTCTATAAATAATACATGCCTAGAGGCCTCTATTTATAGGCTCAATAGACATAAGACAAGTCTGAAATGGATTTCTCTAGGCCGCATCCGGATGGTAGTTGAGAGCGTCCGAACGGACAACTATGCAACTGGCTCATCCGAACGGTTGCACTTCTACTGCACATAATTACCATAATAACGATTGCGTCCGGACAGTGTTTCCTTGTTGTCCAGACGGTTGCAATTCTTCACCATGACTTACCTTATCAAGAATTGCGTTCGGACGGTGTTGCCCTGTCGTCTAGACAGTTACAACTCTCTTCCCATATCTGTGTGTGTGAAGAAAATTCAATTTCTTGTCGAACTCTGATGAGCGTCTGGACGTCTTGCCATGACGTCCGGACGGATGCCACCTTGAATTGTTTGAATCTTCTAGACACTAATGGGGGTCCAGACGCATGTCTGGGCCGTCCAGAAGGAAGCTTGGGATCCGACTTCTCAGAGTTAAAATCTACACAGAATCTTCTTTTGAGCATCTTGAACCACTTTTCTGAAATGAAGACTCTGAAATAAACGACGTCCTTGATTATGTAACAACATTACATAATAGTAATTTTGTCAAACAAAATGCAGCCAATCACAAACTAACACATTGAAACGAGATCATCAAGGAACTTCCAGAATACATGTACTAATTGTAGTCATGATCGCAAGCCATTCATGTGGAAGACTTCAAGGCTTCAAATTTCAAGCTCTCGAGAGGCCCGATCCCAAGGGCGATTGCTTCAGGTTCGAACGAGGTTGGAGTACATTGTTTAAGAAAGGGTAATTGAGAGCTCCAATCGCAAGCATGTTTGAAGCCAGTTTAAACGCGATAAACAGCCAGATCCGAGACACCTGACTTCAAGGCTTCAAATTTCAAGCTCTCAAGAGGCCCGATCCCAAGGGTGATTGCTTCAAGTTCAAACAAGGTTAAGTACATTGTTTGACAAAGGGTAATTTAGAGCTCTAATCGCAAGCATGTTTGAAGCCAGTTGAACGCGATGAACAACCATATCCGAGACACCTGTCGCAACAATGTTCGAACCTCGTTCAAATGCCGCATGTGACTAGTTATGAAACCCTAGTTGCCGTTCAAATGCAAATTACTCTTATTCGAACAAGATAGCCTCAGAAAATGTTTTTCTTTAACCATTGAGAACTCCAATCGCAAGCATGTTTGAAGCCAGTTTGAACACGATGAACAACCAGATCCGAGACACCTGATCGCAATGATGTTCGAACCTCTTTCAAACGCCGTATGTGACTAGTTGTGAAACCCTAGTGGCCGTTCAAATGCGAATTACTCCTATTTGAACAAGACAGCCTCAGACAATCTTTTTCTTTAACCAACTTGCTCATTAAATCAAGTTTCTAAACGTTTATACTAGCCCCATAAACTATAATTTTTATAAGACCTTAAGGCCATTGCTTCTAACCTCTCCTTGAATTTAGTAAACTACACAAATCAAACTTTCAAGCATTACAATTTTGCGTTGCAGATGAAGCTTTATAGAAGAAAGACGAGGTCTGAAGCTACTTCGGTAGAAGACAAAAGAGTCATTTGTTGGGGTAGAACACAGGTTTTTACTATAAAGGTTTTGTAAGTATAAACTAATTGTAATTTGATTCTTGTGTAGTGGATAAGTTTCCTGGGGTTGCCTGCCCCCGAAGTGATTTTAGTTTTGAAGAGTTTTTCAAAAGGTTTCCACTTCATCCCAAAAATTATGCGTTTTATTGTTTTACTGTTTTATTTAATTTTGGTGATAATATATGTGTTTGCAAGATTTTTGTTGGTTGTGATTATCTACAAATACATATTCACTTCTTCCATATGTTATTTGCAGTTTTTGGGCTTTTTAATATTGGTATTGAAGCCTATTTTATTTAATTTTTTTATTCAGAGTCAACATCTATGCATTGGGACACTATGCAGCGAAAATTAAATCTCATAAATTATCTAATGTTAATTACAACAATAGAGCCATTTAATAGTCTATTTGTTTAAGGCTTAATAAAAGTGTTAATTACATATCAAAAGAATAGCTTTACAAAAGAATAGGTGTCACAAGAGACACAAGCCATAAACAAAATAACTACAAAAATAGACCATCCGAGTCCGACATATCTACGACCCGAGCAAGGAGCCTCAATCGTAGTATCCCAAATACCCATAGCATGCCTCTTGGACGGAGGTAGAGGAGGAAGTGCTCCTATGGACATTGACCACTTCCTATTCACATAGTCTGCGGCAGCATTTCTGATTCCCTTCTCAGCCATGGTAGCAATGTGCACCATCTCAGCATAATTAGTAACTTTGAGGTAGATGATCCTTTCAAGGATCCGTGGTGACTATTAGTATTTTGGCCTCATTCTGTGTTTGGACAAAATCACTTATGTGTAAAGATGTTGTAAATAGGGATTCCACTTGTCAGAGCATTTTCAGAAGACTCTGCACTGCCAAAAAGATAGAAGATTTTCGATTCCCTGTCAGCCGTCCGGACGACGTGTTATCCCATCTGGATGTCCATCTGTCCACTGTTCCATTCGTCCGGACGACGTGTACATCCCGTCCAAACGCTAGACAGACAAGCATCATCCGTCCGGACGACGTGCCCTTCCGTCCGAACCCTACACTGTATCGAGAAGCTTCTATTCCATTTTGCATCCGTCCGAACATCTCCGCAGCCCGTCTGGACGCCTCTCAGTACTCGAACAGTCTCCGATTCCTTCCAAGTTCCAATAAAGGGAAGATCGATCAACCGTCTGGACGATGTGGTATCCCATCCGGACGCGCATCTCCTTAAGGTAAGAATCGCAATTCAATTGTCACTGTCCGGACGTCAATCAGCCTTGGTCCGGACGCGCAGTCATAAGTTAAGGAAATTGCTGATTCGCCTTCAACCGTCCGGACGTCTGCCTTTCTTGGTCTGGACGCACGCATAACAGATATGGAAATTGCGTGTTGAAGAATTGCCGTCCGGACGTTCATCCCCTTGGTCCGGATGCTCCAAGCCTTATATGGAAATTACTTACAGTGGACGTGCGACCGTCCGGACGTCAGTGTCTCATCGTCTGGACGCAAGTCTTAAACAGGAAAGATTTTCAGCAAAATTTTCAAAAAATCCTGTAGCACAGTTGTCCGTCCGGACGGCCCAAGAGCACCGTCCGAATGGCGTCCGTACAGATTACAGCAGTCGCCCAATCTGCACCTCAGCCTATAAATAAAGGCCCCTGGGCATTGAGAACTACAAGAATTCGGTATTGAATTCCACAAGAGCTCAGAGAAGTTCAAGATCCCTCTGAAGCCGTTTCAAGTGTGCTGCGCTACAACTGAAGTCTATCTTAGAGGTCGGCTCTAACGTAAGGAATTCCATTGAAGACCCCTTCAGGTAGGAGACTTGGTTGGGAAGCGTTCGTGTTGGGTTACACGTCAGAGAGCAAGGTACGACCACTGCATTGGGTTAATGTGAGTGTTACTATCTTGTATCTAGCTTCGTCTTCTGAATAGTGGAATTCCTGAGTTTGGCTGCCCCGGTGTGGTTTTTCTCTTAATTGAGTTTCCACTTCGTCAACAAAAACTATGTGTCGTTTATTTTCCGCTGTGCTTTAATTTTTGTTGACACTTATGCACACACTTTATTTTTAGAAGTCAATTTCAATTTTCAATTGGTATTAGAGCGGGTACACTCTGTTTAGGATTTATTTCCTGAGTGTGATCCTCATCTCTTGTGACTTCTATTTTTTATTACACCTTTTATCATGGATTTCTCTCAGTTATCTGAAGAAAATCATGATATTGAGCTCTCTAAAGTTTTTGCAAAAATTGATAAAATTGTTTCTCTAAAAGAGCTCAAAAAGGTGAAGCAAGAAAAAGAGTCTTTGATTGTTCAGTTATCTAAATCACATGTTTTGATTGACTCTTTGAGATCTGAGAATACCATGTTGCTTAATATTATTGATGAACTTGAGAATAAATTGGCAAAATTCTCTAGTGATAATTTGAAAAGCATGTTGTGTATTCATTTAAATATTTCGAACAAGCCAGGTTAAATTATTGATGATTTGAGTGCTTCTACTTCACATGCTTCTGATTCTGAATTAGATTCTAGTATTATTAAGCCTGTGATAGTAAACAGTGCTTGTTTGCATAATTCTTGCTTGAATAATTTTGTGATGCCCAAATCCAAAGATACAGGTACACAAGCTCATGCTAAGTTTGTCCCTACTTGTCATAATTGTGGGAAGATTGGTCATATTAGGCCAAATTGTTATTTGTTGAAATCCCACAAGCCTTGGATTAAGCAGGATGCTATGAGGAAAAGTGAAGTTGATGATTTTTCCTCATCAAAATATGTCCCTCCGCATAGGAGACATATAAAAGGTAAGGGCAATGTTATTTGTAAGAATGCTAATCATAATTTTGCAGAGAATGTCAAGAAGCATTCAAACAAAAGAAACTTGCCCACCTGTCATCACTGCGGCATCACTGGTCACATTCGATCCAAATGTCCACAGCTCAAGAAGTTGAAGGTTCAGAGGAAGCTGCCAACAAGAGCTACATCAGGCACTCTACCTCCTACGGCACTTCAAGCTTCACGGCATTGGCAGCAGTTTGTTCCTGCCTATCAGAGTGGCAAATCAAAGAAGAACAAACCAAGACGCTACAAGAGAAAGCCGTAGAAGCCCAATGGCAGCCATAGCTATGAAGGATTGCTGAGCCTAATACAAGGTATGCTCAGGAGTATGGCCAGCATGGACATGACCCGCAAACCATCCCCAAGGGTTAAGCAGGCAGGTATGGGTCAAGAGTGATGAGACCATTCACCCCATGAAGGGGAATGAACGCACCTAGCAGGAGAAGGTGTTCATGCCTAAGATTTGGTTCCTAATCCTAAGGCATCAGGTTTGATTGCTTGCACTTTTTATATTTGTGTTCTTCCTATGCAATCTAGGAACCAGTTTGTTGTGCCCCCTATTCTCTTGAGAGAGCATTGCAGGTACTTGTTGGGGAAGACAGAAAAAGCAGGTCGAACGACTGTTTTTCTGTATTGGTATCATCAGGTTTGATCTTGCCTTGCATATGATGTCTTTTCCATATTGCATTTTTTTAAGTTAAAAAAAAAAAATTGGGGAGAATTTGCACGATATTTTTTCTCTTGGCATATCAGATAATTGCATGTATTTTCTCCTGATATCTCAATTCTTTGGGTATTAATTTACTTTTCTTAGATATAATTGAGAGTTTCTGACTATAATTTGCCAAGTGTTTTCCTGTATATGAAAAAATTGGATAGTTTCTTTTCTCATGCGATGAAAAATGTGCACTATCCACGACTCCCCTAAAGGTACATATTTCCTTCTATAACTTTTTTGTTTCTAGAAATTCTGGATAAGAGAAGAGGTTTTTGATAAGATGGCCAAATTGACCACATGCTAGTTGAACCTAGAACCTAAAAACTCTGGCATTCCCTTTAGATTGCAGCACCATAAGAATCAAGTAGTAAATCATATGAATTATGCACTTTAAATTGTATATTAACTGCTTATGTGCTGAATTTGCTAAATGCCTTGCCCTCTACGTGCAAGTAAAAATTTTACTTTGTCCTTCATGGTACAAGTAAAACAATTAGGTACTGCATCTCAGGGGGAGTGTATCAGATGAGGGTGGCTAGGCCCTAGTAAGTTATAAGGTTTGACTTTTGGCTAATCTATCACAGATTTTCTCTCTTGTCTAGAAAATCTCGTTGCTCTTTGTCATTTCTGTGATAGTCATAGCTTGTGGGTTAAGTCTTCACACACACACGCATTACATGCGTTGAGATGTCTAATTGAATTTTCTATGTACAGGAAAATGTTTGTACTGATTGAACTCTCAACTCTCTTTTATATCTCTGCTTAGTTTTGAGATGCTCCCTGATTGTGTTATCAGTGGATTATACATGCATGTTCTAAACTGACTTGAGAAAAATTAAAATTCTGTAAATTTTTCTTTAGTCTTTTGTTTTTCTGTGTGAAGCGTCCGGACGAACCTATTCTTACGTCCGGACAAGCGCAGTCTTGCCATATGCTGACCTAGCAGTTGCCATCCGGATGGTTAAGTGACACATCCGGACAGGATTTCTACAGGTTTAAGACTTGCGGCTCTTTTGTTGCCTTACACACATCTATGTTTTTTTTATCATGGCATGTTGTGTGTTTTTCTCGTGGGTTTCTTCCGAGATTTTGGCATTCTTTGCACATCTCTTCACATCCCATGATCTTCATTGTGTCTCCCGTTATTCTTTTAAGTCTTTGTGCTTTTAGAATATTGGAATATTTGTTGGGATATTTTCTTAAGATAGTGTGCATGAAAATCCTTCTTTGTTTGTGTGTTGGGCTGATCATGATATATTTATGCCTTATGAGTAGCTGCATTACTTATATTTCTCTTTGGCATCCATTTGACAGCCGTGTTGAATACCACATTATTTTTGGAACTAACAAGATCTAATGGTATTTCTAGAGATATTTCTGGTTGGTTTTGATTCAGGAATATGATATCTAGCGGCTCCCAGCACAATGTTTGACAGATGGATCCTTTGGAAAACTGACTGTTGTTGAAGTTGGATGTTTAAATTCCAAAGGTCTCAGGATTAAGATGAGCTTTTTCCCCAGCTCATGCAGAGCCTTCCGCAGCATTCCCTCAGATCTGCATCAGCCAGAGGTTCAGTGGTGAATCTCCTCAGTTATCTTGCAGACCAAGTGCTTAGAGGATGTCAATCTGCGGTGGAAAATAAATGGACTTCTAAAAGTAAAGTGTGTGCAACAAGTGTCAACAAAAATTAAAGTACAGCGGAAAGTAAATGACACAGAGATTTTTGTTGACGAAGTGGAAACTCAGTTAAGCGAAAAACCACTCCAGGGCAGCCAAACCCAGGAATTCCACTATTCAGGAGACATAGCTAGATACAAGACAGTAACACTCACATGTACCGATACAGTGGTCATACCTTGATCTCTGACGTGTAACCCAACACGAACGCTTCCCAACCAGGTTCACCTACCTGAAGGGGTCTTCAATGGAACTCTTTACCTTAGAGCTGACCTCTAAGATAGACTTCGGTTTACAGCAAAACACACTTGAAAAATGGCTTCAAAGGAGATATCACGTCTCTGAGCTCTAATGGAATTCACACCGAATTCTTGCAGCTCTAAGTACCCAAGGGCCCCTATTTATAGGCTTGGGGTCAGAATGGGCGTCAGGCAAAAAAATGCCTAGGTGCCATCCGGACGGTGAACCATGGCCGTCCGGACGGACAACTGTGCGACAGGATTTTCCAAAATTTTCGTGGAGAAATCTTTCCTGTATAAGAACATCCTCCGAACGGGATGGCACGATCGTCGGACGGACGCACGTCCACTGCAAGTAATTTCCATAACAGGCTTAGCGCGTCCGGACCATGGTGCAGGAGCGTCCGGACGGCTAAACTTCAACACGCAATTTCCATATCTGAGCGCGTGTGTCTGAACCATGAGAGGGAGACGTCCGGACGGTTGAATTCGAATCGACAGTTACCATATACGATGCACCAGCGTCCGGACCACAGCTGTCAGATGTCCGGACGGTTCATTTTGAACTACGATTCTTGCCTTACAGAGATACGCGTCCGGACGGGATACCACATCGTCCGGACGGTTGATTGAACCGTTCGAGAACTGATAGTTGTCCGGACGTGTTGCTGAAACGTTCGGACAAAGCAAGCTGGCACAAAAGCTTCTCGATACGATGTAGGTGTCTGGACGGAATGACATATGGGCGTCCGGATGGGATGACGCATCGTCCGGACGGCTAACAGGGAACTTGAAATTCTTCTGACTTGCAGGCAGAATCTTCTGACATCACTCTGAAAGTGGAATCCCTATTCACCGCATCATTACACATAAGTGATTTTGTCCAAACACAGAATAAGGCCAAAATACTAACAAACTCCCCCTTTGGCCATTCTGGG